>JAGDQP010014339.1:8378-45471 GCA_022664845.1 Lepisma saccharinum | reverse complement strand
ATATTTATAATGTAAACTACCCGTATTTTCAATGAGAAAATCATCTTTAGGTAGTTTATTAGTTTTGATTTCAATTAAACGAACCGAGATAGGCGGAAGTGTTGTTTCAGTCTTAGAAACTACATATTGCTTTTCTGAGTGTATTTTTGTCTGTAACTGAGGAAGCGTGTCATTTCCTGTGATAACTGACGTAGTATGTCGACTGGGAGGGGAAGTGTTCACGGAAACATTTGTTTGGATCGTGGCCTTCGTAGTCTGATTGAAATGTGGGTCAGTTGTGGTTTCGGAAGGTCGTTGTATATCCACTTTTCTTTTTATCAGTCTTGATAACTGTGGTTTGTTATCTGAGTTGTCAATTTTAGAGAACTGGGGTTTCCTATTTTTATTATAGGAAGCATAAGAAGTAGTTTCTCTGTTCTGATATTTTGTTACGAAAGGTTTTCGCGGTTGTCCATGCTTATTGAAATAACTAACTTTCGTCATATGCATCCTGGAATGATATACAGGGCGTTGCGAAGTTTGTGGCTTTGCAAACAAAATGGTTCGTTCAAAGTGTCCATTGTTGTCTTTAAGTACTAAACAGTGTCCTTTAATAGCCATAATGTATTTATTGATAAAATTCATACCTAATATGATCTTATGATCCGAGTCCTGTCTATTATAAATAGCTGCATTGATCCACAATCTCTTGGTATATCCTTTGTAATCACGTAAATATAAACATAACCTTACTACAGGTAACGGTTCTGTAGGTGCGTGTCCAAGAGCTTGTATCCTGATTGTTGCTTTTAAACGTTTAGCGATGTTGAATTTATGCGGGATCAATGAAGAATCCACAAGAGTGGTCATTGCTCCAGTATCGACTAATGAAGTGGTTCGTTGTCCGTAGATTTTTGTCTGTACTTCCGGTAAACGGTTAGAAAAATCATTAACAGAAGTTCGAGAGTTTTTATTGTGAGGTCGTTGATAGTTCACATTTACTGTCCGGGGCCTAAACTGTTGCGAATGGTGGTTTGGATAATTATTCTTAAATGTTCTGCTAAAGTAGGATCTATTGGTCTGAGCAGGGGGTTGTGTCCTGGAAAAGGAGAACATGTTTGATTTATTTACATCGCAAGTTTTGCGATGAGATGGGGTTCTAGTTTTAAAGTTTAAGGTCTCCTTATGGCTTGCTCTAGCATGAAATGCTAATTGTGCTTGTTTATGTGAATATTGCAATTTTGTTAACACTTCAATTGCTTTCTGCACAGTTTTTGGATCTGCTAAAATTAATTCTTTGACATATTGAGGAAGTATTGCTCGGCGTATATGGAAGAGAAGTTCCTCTTCTGAAATTGAAGGGTGGAGCTCCTTCCACAATCTGACAAAGGTATGAATGAATTCTTCTACAGATTCGTGTGACTGTTGCAGTCTCATTTGAAGATTAAATTTTAATTTGGTAAGAAAAAGGGTTTCTGGAAATGCCAATTGTAAAAGGGTCTTGAGTTCCTCGAATTTGGAGAAGGTACTAATAGCTGTTAATTGTGAATACATCCAATTTTCGGCATTCTGTTGTAAACATGCAATGCAATATTTTATTTTCTCTATTTCTGACCAATTTTGAACGTTAGCGACTGTTTCGAATTGGGACAAGAATCTTGACACGGATTCATCTGATTTTCCCGCAAAAACTGGAATGGGAAGAGGGGGAATGAATTTAGCTTTTGTTTTTGACTTACTTTGTTTGTGTGTTCCATCATTATTTTCTAATGAATCTGTACTGAACGAATCAGTTTCTCGGTTGTCTTGTTCTTGAATTTCATGAACCTCTGGTTCTTTCTCGCTATGATGAGAGATCGTATCAAGTGAATCCGACTCCGAAAACAAATTTTTACATATATTTTCATGTTCGTTCGGATGAGCTTCTTCAGGAGGAGGTGCTATAAAAATCGGAATGTCTTTCGCGTCGTCGAATAAATCATAAATAGGGGCATCAAACCTGATTGGTGTTTCACGATCGTTGTTACTTCGTATTGGGGTTTCAACTGGTGGGACTGGGGTGAACCTAATAGGTATATGATGCAAGTTACCTATTTTTGTACTTTCCTCTGGATTGTATTCTGCATTATTTATAACTTCACGCGGTCGTGTTATGACTTGTGGGTCAGATGCCAGGATGACTGGTTGTTCAACTACACGTTCTGTGTGTTGTGTGGGAGTTAAAATTTCCGGTTTAACTTGAATGTTTCGAATTTTTTCAAGGGGTATTTGAACTAACACTACTGGAGTTGATTGATTTTGTTCTTGTCCTGAGAGATCCTCATCTCTAATAGGGGTTACGGGGGTTGAAGCATTTACCGGGGATCTATCGACAGGTGAACGTGAATGATATAACGTATCATCCGGGTCTGCTTGCTGAAATGTACGTGGAGCAGGGGTTGGGAAGAACGTACGTAAAGCTGGACTAGGTTTATTTTGAGAAACGGGATTTTCATTTTCTGAAATATCTTCTTGTTCCTCTTTCATTGTAAATGCATCGGGTACCATAAAGTAACTTGTTGATTCGTTACTAAGGTCAGTGCATCCTGGTTCAGCGGTTGGGTCTTCGGTTGGGGTTACCAATTTATCCATATTCTGATGACTTTCTAGATCAGTATTTGGAACTATCTGCGCAACAGTGTTGCCATCAACTGGTCTTTCTGCGCCGGAATTTGCACTTGAGTTTATGCAGTTTAAGTTTCCACATCTGGTGCAAGTACCTTTATCACGCGATTTTTCAAGTTCATCTAGAAATCTAGAGCATGTTGGTTTACCGCAACGTGGACAAACCTTTTCTACCGGAGTATGAACTGTTTGTTGTTTGGGTTTCGTTTTAGTCTTAGACTTCCCGAAGAACGGCATTGTAAATTCTAATTACGCACTTTCACTTCAATAAAGAAAATATAACATACTATGCTTAAATCTAACACATATGATAACACATATGAACACAAGTTGTAGTTGCTATTTACTTTCAACTCCTGAATTGTTTAACGTTTCGTCTCACTGTGCGATTTTTTTTTTTTTTTTTTTTTCAGAATAATGGTTAGGTTGGTAAAGTAGGTCGGATCTTAAACAACGGTGGGTCTATACCGGCCAGGAAAGTACAACACGTGCTGGAAAGGAATGATAAAAAAAAATGCTAGGCCGACCCCAAAAGAAACAAATGGATACGTTAGGGAATGGTAAAAAAAAAAAGGGGGGGGACATTTGGCGTCTCCACCAATCTTTGGCACACTAAATCTCAGTCAAGGCTATTAAGGAAGTTCTTTGACCGGTCTGCCAATTATAAGAGGCAAAGCGTTGGGTTGACAACGCCGAACCTCATCAGAGCCATGGCAAAATCTCAATCTCGGTTGTGGTATAAAAATAGAGAGCGACGTATACGCACGACCACCACTGAGGCGTTACCAAAGTTCTAATGAGGTGTTGCCCAAGATTTCGATCACTGGGATAATGAGTATGGCGCCAGGTGATCAATGATATATTGATGAGTCTTCTGTGGTAGAGCTAAAGAAAAGAAATATTACACCCTTATATCTCGGTAGCGGTCCTCCTGGTCTAGGGCATCCACCTGAAATCAAAGTTCGAATGCCTTTCCATTTTCCTAATGTATTATATTATTTATAGAGATGAATTCAATTTCATAAAAATATAACTCGGGGCTTTGGATATAGAATTTATTCACAATAAACTTAAAACACTACAAGGAGAATATATAGGTTGACCTATTGTCAATCTTAGGATTCTATGACAGAGCCCTAATTAACATCATAAAGTTTGGAGTATACTTTTATGTTTTTGAACCTAAAATTCTAACATGAGTTATTTAATGACTTCTTGATTCCTAATATAGCGCTTTCATAGAAAGTCCAGTAGTAGGACATTGTTACGAATGGGTCATGAAGAAAAAGGGGGGCTAGTGGGGAGAGTGAGTAGAGTTTGAGCGCGAAACGTTAAGTTGAAAGACAATCCAATGACTTAGAATATTTATAAGTCAAAAAGTTTACTCACCAGAATCCTATCGTGAAGTCGTCTGAGACACTCGTTCGGACTTCGGTGGTGGAAAGAATGCTCTTTTCTGATGGATGGGGTATTTAAATGACTGCCATGTACCACACCTCGGAAGTTGTGGTCGTATGACAACTCTTTTGTGATTTCTAGCACCTTCCAGTATTGACGTGGTCAAAAACGTGACTTTGATTACTTCGTGTTCAATCCGTTGATGTCATCCTGATATTATCTCTTGTTTACTTTGGTTGATAATTATAGACTATTTCTGCCCTGGTGAATTGCACATCTTCCGAGTGATTAGCGTTCTACAGGAAACCCAGGCGGATCTGTGTGGTTTATATTTTGGTAACTTCGCAGTTTGTCAAACCACAATTATCTAGTCAATCTCACCTTCAGTAAGAATTGACGTCGATGATGTTACAACAGGCTTCCTGTTGTCTTGACTAATTTGCCTTTAGGAACTATGATAAATCACAGCTATCATTGGTGCAAATTATGACATAGTTAGTTCATCCTGTTTATTAAATCTACCCGAAGATAAGCAACTCTCCTGGCAGAAATGTGAGTCTAAAGCCAGATACAATTTATAATTAAAAATAAAATAAAGTTGTAAAAATTTTGGGAAATTAATTTTTTGACTGCGACAGTACTGAAAGGAGAGTTTGAAGTTGCCTTCCTCTTGATGGTCCTAGATCATACTCTGACTCAGTGGTAATACGAGGTTCCTCTATTTTCGTCATAGAATGGTCTGGGGATGACTTGTGAGTTGTTCTGGAACAAATGTCTTGTAAGTAAATAACTTGTTCCTCGCCCGAATCAGTAGTTTCTGACTTCTTTAATCTAGCTTTGGTCTTCGATTTAGATTGTTTTGTGTCCTCAAGAGGGTTTGGTTGTGGAAATGTTAATATTGCTTTTTTCCATGTTTCGAAATGCTTTCTGGTCTATTAAGAGTTGAAACTCACCACGTGGAACCTTCCGTTCGTTATCGCAGGGGCAAGAAACTGCTAGACGTGTACATTTACATGTAGATATAGCAAGTTTTATATCATATGTAAAATTAACTTTGAATTCTAATTATCAGAATGGATGTATTTCCCGCTTTCCGACATTGGAAAATACAATATTGCACGTAGATAGTAGAAATATTATTTCAAAAATGGAAAACACACATGATACTCAATGTGCTTTGCAAGAAGGCAAGGTGTTACAGTAGTTTTTTCATGTTATTGTATTAGAATACATTTCATTTTATATTTTCAGGTACAATGACTTAAATCAACTTTAAAATACGTAATCTATAGCACCATTTATACTACAAAATAACTATAGTACTGAATAAATGTTAGTCCAGCTATGTTCCCTGAATTTCTTGTTACATAGCCATAGCAGAAGGTGTTTGTAAATGATAGTACCTAATACACCTTTCTCCCCTTTCTGGAGTGCACACCTAAAGAAGACATCCTTTAGTCTTAAATGGACACGACAAAAACAACAGGATGAAAATAAATTAGCATATTGTGAGTAAAAATTGGTGATATACTTGCGCTCAAGTAATGGTGTGCATTTTTACTTAAAGATATCTAGAATATGTTAAATCTTTATTTATTTGTTTGCTTATTTTTGTAGAAATCATGTCTCTTCAATGTTACAGCTTTGAACTCACGAAGTAGAAAGAGTTTACAATTTCAAACAAAACTGAAACTCCTCAATTTCATAGTTGAGTAACTCATTACTTCTTTTTTTTATTGTTTGTGCAGTGTATTTTTGTATTACAGGTCGTCAAAATTCTAAAATATACTGTATATTTTGTGTTAACAGGGTAATAAGAATCACTTTTATACGCAAATATATATTCAAAAATGTTTCTAAGATGTTTCGCGGCCAGACCTGTTAATTGAACTACATATATTTTCGAAGGAGGACGAAAAATATATACAAATATCAAATGCTATTAAGCATGTGCCTTTGTTCTCCTGGGAAATACTAAAACTGTTAATTGTATTTTTAGGTACCTTAATAGCGAAGCTGTAGGAAAAAAGGGACCTTCTAATCCCGCTCATGGTGTCCGTCCGTCCACCCGTGTTTAGAATTTATACCTCAGGATCTACAAGGTCTAGAAATATTGTTGAAGTGTCGTTGGTAAGGTCATGCCTCGATTAGCTCAGAACCGCTAGAACACTCTTGATTTGTAATTCAGTGTTGCAAAACCATTTTAAAATAATCAATTATTCAAATTGCTTCCATTTAGTTAGACCTAGCTGCACCAAACTTTTCATAAACATTATTCGACACAATAGAAAATTAGTGTGTGGTCCCCGAACCGAAGAACTGTAGTTTACAGTGTTGCCAACCAATTTAATAAATATTAATGCTTGGGTAGTTAAAATGCTATCAAGGAACCGAAACCTCCGCGATTGTAAGTAGAATCGCGGCTCTAATTTGTTTTAATTAATTACTTATAAATACCGAGCCTTCGTAGCTCAGTGGTAGGCAGTTAAAGTAGCATACGGGATGTCATGAATTCGATTACAGCGGCCGACCATCCTGACTAAAGATTTTCAGGTTATTTCCTCAGTCATATCAGGCAAATGCTGGGAATTCACCTTCAACATAGGTCCTGGCTGACACCTTCCCGAATCCTTTCCTTTCCTTATCCTGATACGTAAAATCCATAAATAAAATTAAAATTTAATTTGATTTATAAATATACGGGTTCGTAAGGAATTTGATAGCATGGTTCATATTTTAAAGACTCTTCATTTTATGAACTATTACTACTTTTTGGTACAAAAGCTAGAGATGTTAAGATGCCTTCCAAGAAGGAAGTGACGATAGCCTGTGTTACGTATGTCTTAGGATGCTCTGTTACATCAACGTATAGGAAAAGTAATTGGTTGACTTGAACACTTCTGTCTCGATCTATTAGGAGATCTGAAGCTTGAAGATGGTGATGCTATTCGAAACTATACTCGGATGAGTCCCAATGATTTTAACCTGAAGACTATCGCCAGCGTTTTTGTGAAAATCGTAGACATTTATTTTCACCCCTTGGTTCACACTACTAATTATCATACCACAGTGATTTATAACTTGTTGAACATACCCTTTGATTGCATATTATAACGAAGTAGAATTTATACCAGGAGTGTAACTATAATATCGGGAGACCCTTTCCCTTGCGGGTGTCCAGGTGTCCAGGGGACCCTATTGGCGATATATATACATAGATGAAAAATGAGTTAGTGGCAAATCTAGGAAACATTAGAAGCAAATAACCTTAATATTTGATATTAAAATTTTCTCATACTTTTGAAAGGGAAAGAATTGTTATGTTTTGGCAAACACTGGCTTGCATATTGCAGGTGTTTACATACGGCAAGTGTTTGTTCAAATTGCATGTTGGAGATGCTGCTAAAATGACTCTTAGAAATAAAAACTAGAAGATTCCTTGAAGAGGGATGCGAAAAATATAGTTACGTCACTGATATACCCTTCGTACTCAACATGAAGAGAAGAGAGGAATAGGTAGAAATGTAAAAAAATGGAATTTTTTGAACATTTCATGATGATAGAGCACTGGCAATTACCGTACGTCGACAATAATCCGTTAACGTGTATCTTAAGTTAGACATTAGTATTATAATGTCTACTGGACTATACCATAAGTCTTGTATGTGCGATGACGATATCTGGCGAGCGAATAGAGAAATAGACGGCATGTGCCATTTAGGGCACTTGATTATGCAGCTGTTTTTAGAAGGGGAACGGTCTACTCCACGTTTTGGAAGTGTGGCTTGTGTTTGATCATGCTAATGTCGAAGGACCACATACGGCATGCCATGTTGCATGAATTTCACCAGGGACATCCAGCCAGCGCCGCGGTACGAAACATCAATGTGCGTTTACGGTGAGAATGCTGTGGATTTGTGAAAGTGACAATGGTGGGGTTCAAGATATTTCGGTCTGAGAACACCAACCTCATTAATAAACCACGATAAGGAAGACCTGTGCAGCTAGACAACGATGCCCTGCATGCAGCGGTGGAGGCAAATCCAATTCAAAACGTTGAAGAACTGGCCAGCGAACTCCATGTTACCCATTAGACATCTCATCGTCATTTGCAGGACCTTGGGTACGTGTCGAAACTCCGCAAAATGGTACCCTAAGCGTTAACGCCACAATAGAAGCAGCAGCTAGTTGACATCTGCAGTTTCCTGCATACCCGTCACAGACGTGAGCCATTTCTGGACAGAATGGTGACAGGAGATGGTAATTGGGTCCTCTACCATAACATTACACGCCAACAGCAGTGAGTACCTACAGGTAGGCCGCAGGAAGTGTGGGAAAACTGGATCTCGAACACTGCAAAATGATGTTGAGTGTATGGTCGGATATCCGTGGGATAATTCATGTTGATCTCTTGCCACGTAACCAGACCATCAACGAAGATGTCTACTGTCAGCAGCTTTAACGTCTTTGGGCTGCATTGTTGGAGAAACTTAATGCTCTGGTTAATGACAAGGAAGTGCTCTTTCATGGTGATAACACGCGCTAATACATGGCAAGAAGTATCTGTACTACGATCTAGGAATGTGGTTGGTAGAAACTTTTCCACCCGGCGTTTTCACCAGAACTTGCACCAACAAACTTCTGACTTTTTTTGCAGCCTTAAAAACCAACTTTTCGGGAAAACACTGCAAAATGAGGATAACGTGTTACAAGCAGTAATTCCGTTTTTTGCCTCCAAAACATTTGACTTCTTTCAGTGGGGGATTCAACAACTGGTTGACAGGTAGCAGAGTGTTGTAGAGTCCAATGGAGACAATTCTCCTGACTACCGTTAATGTTTCAGGTAAGATATCGTTCCTATCCTCACGGTGCAAAAATACATTATTTATGGGATAAGCTGATAATTTAATATGAGAAAAAATAAATATAATAAGAAAAAGAAAGAAATTTTTAATTATATAAATTTTTCCCTAAATTCGCTTAACATAAAGTTTTCTGCCATCCCACTCCCACTGCGCTTCCACAATCGACAATTACATAAGTGTATACTGTAATTCAGTTTTGCACAAACTGTTTCCAAGTGCGGACTAATTTTGTTAGCGGCGAACCACCCTAATCTGGCCATCTTTAAACGCATTTTTTAAATATATTTTGAATGTTTTGAGTTATATATTAATATACTGTTATATTAATAGTTTCCAAATAGTATTAATATATATTACCTTAATTTCATAATACTAGAAATGGCAGCTGGAAAAAAATAACAATAATTTCTATTTTATGATTCAAAGTTATAAATAATATTTTATTGGTCAATTGTGTAACTCTTCCTTTCTTGTATACTTCGCCTACAATCACTAACAATGGTGTTTATCCTTGTGCGAAGGAGCGAGCTTATAGTTATCGATACTTGAATAGTCATTATATTCTTATGGGTTCAGACGAAATGGTTCTTTCTTATTCTGAGCTATATTGTGTGATGTGCAGTTTTCTTGAACTTGATTTTTTCGTTTTTAAGAAAACATTAAAAAAAACACGTAGGGAAACAGTTTGCAAACAATGTTTCCATGCTTCCATGTATGGAGGGGGCATAACAGTACCCTACCCGACAGTTCCTTTGTAGTTTAGGAATTACCTAAGTTATTTTAAAGTTTCTATTATTAACCTGAATTATCATGTATACAACGAAAATTTTCGTTTTCAAACCAACAGCTGCACTGTAAAAACACACTTTCTTACACCTTAAAAACACGAGAAAGTGTTTTCAAAGTGTAATAAAGTGCTGTGAAAGTATTCGAATATGTTCCATAAGAAATGTTGAAAAATTCAAAACACAATTACAACAGATTTAGAACACATTTATTCTTAACGCACATTTTGAACACTTTTGAGCACTAACGGAACGCTATATCATACATAATTTATATCATTTTTGTACATTTTCTCCATTAAAGAACTTGAAATATACTATTTTGTTTAACCCGCGAATAGATTCAATGATCTGGACGGATGCTGAAAATATCTATACGCGTAAGGTGGCCACACCAATAGTCTGGAGTCGATTCTTTTTAATCGTACCAGCAACATTCGATTGGAAACCTCATTGCATGCATTGCATTGCATGTTAATGGTTAGTCAGTAGAACTCATAGCAAATAATCAATTCTGCATATAGTTAATAATTACAATAATATCTGCACCTAAAGTAATTCTTATAAACAAACTGGCTACACTGAGTATCCAACGGCAAATTGATGATACATACCTATTGTACATAATTGGAAAATATTATCACCACTATTGACAACACAAATGTAAGTGCCCTACGCAGCTGGTATACCAATTGGATATAAAGACACAATAATGTCTCAAGCAAATGTTATTTATTTTTGGCTGTGATCTAATAAAATATACTCCCTGAAACGTTGAAATTTGAAGCGAGACGATGATGCGTTTAAACACTGACGGAACGATGATTACAGTTCCAAAGATGATCGATGCGCTTCCTATGATGAAGATCAAAGGTTCAGCCATGACGAGTCGTCACAAACAATGATAAATGTAGTTGATATAAGATATGTTTTTTCTCCCAGAAACTCAAACGAAGGAAACTATTCACATAATACAACACTTGAATACGATTCCGTATCTCTGTCTTTGGACCACATATTCGTACTTGAATTCCATCGTTAACATAGAACACTAAGAACTAGTTTTCAAATAGCTGCGCCCAAAAGAAGAGAAATATATCGTTAAATATCTTCTCTCAACATATATGACAGTATCATGAATAGCAGTACTAATGCGAATGGATAACTAAATTCTTGACGCCACATCCGGTTCGTTACCATAGCAACGGTGGAGGCCAAGTCTAAACAAATAGTAAGTTTGATAGCAGAAATCCGTTGTGGAAGTAATGGCGGTTAATATTTTTCAAACTGTTGAAAATTTAGATGATGAGCGGAAACTAATTGAAAGAGTACAGAATGTTATGGAGTCCAAATATGTATGTTTGCTTACATATGACCGATATATGATACACATACCAGGAAAAGTGCAAGAAAGGCCATATGAACAGTAAATAAGCTCAGGTAAGTAGTTAATTTTTATTCTCATAATTTATGTTTTTATGAAATACACACAAAGGTACTACTAACTTTTGAAATCTTTATTTATGGTATACCTTGTATACTTTCCTACAATATCAATTTGCGCAGCTGCACAAAGGTTTCGTTTTAGCACCCGTATATCTTGAGTGTATGTCCTTGAGTGTATGTCCTTAACTACAACCGAATTAGCAACTTCAGTTTAAGCTTCTTAGATATAGTTATCACCTTTCTTTAAAATCAAGAACACAGCGATCAACGATGAATAATTATCCTCATAATTATATCAACGTATTCAAAATTCCGTTCAATGGTATTGCGAGAAATTTGTTTACTTACGTAATATGTTCCTTCCAGTTCCGTTTCTAGTTTCAGTCCTTTGGAAACAGAAAAAATATTGTCCTTCTTTCATTGAAATTATGACAATAATGCAAAATCCACAAACCCATAACGAGTTGCTGAATATCGAGCGCTTGAAAAACTACTACCAAACACCTGTTTGTTTAGACTGTAACATGGTGTATTACCATGGTGATTTGCTGGATCTAACGTTAGAGTTTACTGGTCCATAAAGATTAAAATTTTGCAGGATTAATCACTGTTTTACACTTGCTGAAATATCAATTGGCTGCTGTGATTGTATAATGTTTAACGCTAGTTTTGGAGCAGCTACAGTATGAAGTCAAGGTAAAGGTGATCCGTCTAGCAGTGTCGTGCCCTGTCGTTGGTCGTAGCGATGGTGGTGGAAATATCTACGCATCGATGTATTTAAACATGATATCGCAAAGGAGAGAAAAAGCAAAAACGTACGGGGTTATTGGCCTTTAGCAAGTGAGAGAACATCACGTGAATCCAAGAGAAAGATCTAGATTGATTTCTCAACTGCGTTTCCAGTTCAATTCAGTTGATCACGATCCAAAAGAAAATTATTTTACACTACCCGTACAGGATGTTCATTAATTCAAGGTCTAACTACACCAAGTAAAGAAGGAAAATCCATCCCTTTACATGTTTAACTGTGCCAGTTCGAAACCTCGAATGCCAAGTGGACTGATGAAATAAATAGAAAATGAAAAATGTCGTTGAGTTCGTTTGGAGGACTAAAATTTATTTTCAAAAGCAAACTACCAATGTGTCTGGAGCGTAAAGTTTATAATCAATATGTCTTACCTGTGATGATGTACGGCTGTGAAACTTGGGCATTGAATGAGCAAAGGATTGAAAGACTAGGATTCGCACAGAAAGCAATGGATAGATGCATGTTATGAACAACTAGTAGGGACCAGAATACAAATGAATGCGCACAGGGACGCACAAGCAAAGGTAGTGGATAATCAAGACTGCGAAGAAGATGAAATGGATATGGGGCGCTCACATAGCTAGACCAATAGTTGGAAGATGGACGACAAATGGATTCCTTGAGAAAAGAAATGACCACGACGACGTCCAACCGCATGATGGTTGGATGAAATCAAGCATTTTTAGGAGCTACATGGATGAGGATAACGACGGATCGGAAAGAAAAGGGGAGACCTTCATCCAGCAGTGGATAGAAAACTTCTGAATGTGATGATGATGATATAGATTTCTTGAAAGGGTCGATACTTGTGAGCAACAAAGGTCGAAGCCACAAGTATCGTGCACAAAGTGCCTGAAACTTAGTATATCTACTGTATTTTCATAATTTTCATTTGAGAAACACACCCACTATTTAGGGGACACGCCCTCTGTGCCCCTACACCATGCTACACCCCTGACTCTGCTAATGAACGGAGATTATTAAATTATGACTTAGGCCAGAAGAATGTGAAAGTTGAAAATAAAAAAAAACAGCACCTTACTATTATCGAATAAATAGGAAAAGTCAAAGCAACTTCGGATTGCAATTTTTATGGACAATTGAAAGGGGGATTCCAAACTTTTTTTCTAAGTTTTCATCTTCTGAGGAGCGACAGGGACGATGCGTTTCGTTTTCATTTTGTGCCTAATTTTAAATTAATTTAAGGCCTTCTGGCATCTCTGTTTCAGGTTGGTTTGCGGTAAGCAGAGGATAGGGAAGGTATCGGCAGCGGCCTTACTTAAAGTACCCACTGGTGAAACTGAGGGAAATCCTGGAGAACTTCAGTCAGAATGGTCTGTCACGGGGTTAAAACCCGAGTACTTACCCATTGTTAATCCGAAATCTGTGACTTTACCGCCTGGACCACGAGGGTTGGTTTATTGGCTGCTTTATAGTGTTGTGTCCCTGTAAAAAAAATATATCATCTGGGTTAATCCTCGGATAGGCAACTCTTGATTATGAGGTTGGCTACATTTTTTGAGTGGTTAGTCAGAACGTAATAGGATATCGTGAGAGTTGGACGTGCACGATAATATAAGTTCGTATAGTAAATTATTTGTGGTGCCAGTTTAAGCTAAAGTTTCATCCCTGTGTTAAGATTGAGAAACATATTCATCCATTGATATTATTGTGAGAGCTGTGAAGAAATAACTAGTTCAAGTTTATTTACCAAAGCGGAAACTGTGGTCCTTTTTCCTGCACTGGACACTGGATAATTCCTGCCGACAGCTTGGATGAGGGAGGTAGAGATTCCAGCTTTGCTTTATTTGGAGAGGAATAATATTTTCGTAGTTGTCAAATGTGCAAATGAGGCATACCAACGACAGTTCCGGTGAGTACCACATTTGATATATTGATTTCTCAAGGACACTTGTAGCTTTAAATATAGTATTTACAAACTGTGTGCACTGCATCGAAAGATTATTATTTATCCTAATTAGTAATCTGAAAGAAACAATTTTACGTTACAAGTAACTGTTTACATCTTAAAAGAACGTTTTCTTTTCACCAGTTTTTGTTTTCTAATTGTGTGTTTAATAAACGTGCAACAGCTTCGTCCTTCATAACAACAACAATTACGCAATCTTGAGCGATTATCGTGAAGCGGTCAGACATTTCTTTTTCACTTTTTCTTGATTTTTTCTGAAAAAAAAATTGATAAACATTCTAGTATTGCCGTATTAGAACAACAGGTGGAGACAATAGCAAGTGATCTACAGAGTTGCTAATTAATTGCGGAATTTACTGAAAGAGTTAATGATTATGCTTGGTACGTTATAACAAAATAAATTTGAAGATTCTTAAACGCAATATATAATAACGCTGACATACATAATTAAATGAAATATATTCTATACAAAGGAAACATAATCTCGACACTGCCGTACGTACCGTAACTGGTTGAGACTTTATAATTTTCTCTAAGCATCGTGAAGGGAACAAATATGTTTTTATACGCAGTCCTATCTACATGTAATATAGATCGTTATTTTTAAAATCTCCTATAAGTATTTGTGGAGAACTGAAATATATAAGCTTATATAAACTTAGCATTTTCGTGATAATTATGTCAGTGTTTATTTTCGTGAATATCGTTGGAATAGTACTGAAGTTATATTCGCGCTGTATTGTGGTATTCAATTTGGATGGACAGGAACGATCCCGACATCGAAAGGAAACGTGGATTAGTTGAGCGCCGTGAGAAGAAAGGTCTACCCTAAGATCAGACGAGTTTATTGGATGCTTTCTCTCGTATACGATGAAAGATTATTACTTAGCGGAAGTTTGGACGGGGATCCAGAATTTGAAGAATTAGAAACTTTATGTATGAAGCTGACTTACCTCATAAGAAGATTTTGGTGTCATCTCTGTCGGTGAACTAAAAGAAAAAAACTACAAATTTTATTATTATTGTTATGAACATTATTATTTTTCTTTCCTTTGCAATATCCATTTCCTTCCATAGATGTTTTGAAGGTGTATCTTTGTATCTTAATATCGTAAGTTTGCGGCTTAAGGATCGGATAGGATTCTTTTGATTAATTGCAATCTAAGTAATATTCTAGTGTAATTATCCTTATTTTAGGATTGGTGAATTTTGATTTTCATTTTGTTTTCTCTGGTGGAAATTTTTTGAATATTATTTCTTTCACAAGAATATTTTTCGATCCGTGCGCAGGAGATCTTGTCGACTTGTCCGATTATATTTTGAACGTGGTTAATGACTCTATCGGTCATCAAGATATTTTCAGATAGAATTGCAGAGTTTTGGTTTGTTTGATCCAGTTCAGTCGGTGTTGGGAAGTCAACATCAGGTACGTGGTGTTCTAGTTTAAGATATTTGTTAGGCTAGTGTCTGTTAAGATGTAAAATGGATATGTGCAACACAAGTAAAATATAAGTTGCTACAGTGGTAATAACTCTTGAGTAGTAGAAGTGTATACTTTTATGAATTTTGTAAAAAGTCAAGTTGGTAGGTGATTACGATTACGAATCACAATATTTTGAACTGTTTTAGATAAACAATAATAAGAGACATAATATTTCATTATTGAAAGTGGTTACTCTTATGTTTATGTAGATATAAATGCCTTTAAGTTTCAAAAAGCTTGTTTTTGGAGACATACCATACAATTTTGAACTGTTATTAATGCTTGAAGATATGCAAATGTAATATTACCTAATTGGAGAGCAAATATGCATCTTAAAATAAACCAATGTTCTATGAAAATGCTTTTATTTAAAAAAAAACGAATAAGTAGGCAACTCTGTCATATGAGAAAGTGTTTATTTCATGTTAACGATTATTTTTGGTTGTTTTTGAGTAAGTGCTCTCCAAATATTGCATTACAAGTGATATTAGTGCTTTAAAGCCTTATGATTATTAATGAATTATCTGATGAATATGGTAAATACATAAAATACTGTAATGTATTTTACATTAATATCCAACAAAAGATATGTCTAATTATCAAAGACATTTTCATATCAGTTTAATCTAATATTTCGGTAATTGATATCGATTTATTCGTTTGAAAAGTAAACTTTAAGCGTTATAATTATCAAGTCTTTTCTAATATTATTTTGGATAACTTTTTATGTTGTGTACAATTTTAGAAATAACAAATACTTTTTCTTCCATCGAAACACTAATTATCAAAAGTACATTCATTTGAAAGATCAATTTACGTAAGATTTTAAGGTGTTTTAAAGTTTTTTAAAGTTTTATTATTAATTCTGTTCTCCAGAATTGATGTGGTTTCTTTTTGTGGTGTTACGCGGAAGGGTTATTCGTCATTTCCATTGAGGTATACCCATTTACCCAAAACTTGTGACTCCTTGAACCCATCTTGTATGATCACATTTACTTTATCTAACAGAATTAGACAATTTTCACGTACGAACCCGTTATAATAGGTAGCAATTACCATAATTCAACCTTACTATCATTTATTTATTGCTCATATGCGCACTTTATAGGGGCATATATACAATGTTCGATTTGTTCTAAATTACGAAATGGTCCTAAGACTAGTGGATGCCATTAATGTTCAACATAGCACCTGTTTGTGTAGAAATACAAATATTTTATCCCTGGTTCGGGTGATATTCGGAATCAACAACCAGGGTTGAAATCCGCACGCACTAGGAAAATCCTTGGTACCCCCCGGCAAATCGAAAACTGCATATAGTCCTTATATATATATAATACTCTTTTTCATCAACTAATGTTTGGTCACCCTAGGGTAGGGGAAAGGAGATACTCTCTCAGCATTTGTGGTGTGGCTAAGAAAAATTCTTGAAATAACTAAGGTAGGTTATTTGGCCGCTTGGAAGCCCGAATGAGAAGAGAAACGTGTTCGTTTTGCCATTAAACTGAATACGACCGATCGTTATCTACTTGCTGCTTGCCTTCAAATACTAAACATAAGCCAATAATAATAAACATCATATCCTCTAAGGTTGCTTACATTGCTGGGTTTGCTTGCGATTTGCGTGAATAGCCAATTGAAACACATGTTACTGGACTCACAATTCGTAATACTGTAAAACTACACCACGAAACACCACGGGCTGTATTCAGAGAGAACTAGCTAATTACAAGATAGTCTCATGATCGTTTACTACTGTTCCAACACCATACTAACTTTTCCTATTCAGAAACACAGATTACTAACTTTAGTCACTTGATTAGCGTGAAATTTGTTAGTACAATAATCTTTAGTGATAAAATTTGGCAACGTTGTAAGGGCAGAATTGCGCATGCTTAGTTGACAGTTACAGAAGAATGTAAAAATATTTTCTTCCGCAGCGAGATAAAATTAATTACATGAGTGAACCACTATGGCTTATACTCGACTTGTTCCGTTGTTAATGAATTAAAAGCTAACGTGGCATTCTGATGCTTTGGATAACCATCAGGGTAAAAAATAAATGTTACTTAAATAATAAAACAATTAATATTTTTTTCTCCTATTTATATCCTGCCACATAGTACGAAAGTCGTACCGAGTACAAGCGTTTCCGCCAGGATAATCAGTTTAGAGGGTGTAAAGTCAAAATTAGCAGGGTGTAAGTAGAGTTTTGGAGGGTTTATATCGATTTCTAAACGTAAAAATCTATAAGTTGGGGTGTGTGCTCTTTTAATTATAGGAGGACACCTCCCATTAACGAGGGTCTTGAATAATCCCTGGATCCCATACAGAAAGAGAACGCCCGACTCTTTCTAAATCTAGTGCTAAGAAGTTGTTTTTATTAACACGATGTCAAATCTGTCTTTCTATTTATGCTTTTGTTCGTTCAGTTGAACATTAGGCCTACTCAGTATCAAGGCAAGGGAAGTGCTTGTTTTCTTTTCATTATAGGTTAGGGTATATGCTTGAAATGACAAAATAAATTAATTTTCGTTACAAAATGAATACTATTTATGTCCGTGTACACTGTACAGCCTTGAATATGTAAAACCCAATTATGAAAGATGGGACAACTCGCAGAAAATATGTAATTCCTTGACATCATCGAAAAATGTGATTTACGACGGCACTGATTTTTTTTGTTCAATTCACTATTTTCAACTTGGTATTTGAATCTGAATTACATCCTTTAAGCAAGTTTGGTTCAGGCGAATGTTTCCACTTAGGGACACAAGTGGTTCGAACTCATGTAAGATATATTTTTCTTTTCAGTAGTTACATTTCGCACGTAAATTCGCGTAGTAATAGAATACCGGGCTCAAGTTAGCACCATATTCGACAAGGTGCAAACAACCGATAAACGCACCATAGTAATCTTAATGGAAATTGAATGCAGCATAAATGAATGTATTTCTATTTCTAAGCATACGATCTTTCCCAATTCTTTGTGCAACACAACCTCTAATCCCTTCTTTGCGAACAACCTCTCATCATTTGTTCCCAAGCACCAGAAGTGCGGGGAAAAGTCACTAAATTTGGGGGTGTACTTCCATGTGCTGTAATTTGCATTGGAAATTATTACATTTTAAAATGAATTCAAGTAGAGTTATCTCTCCTTCATGATATATCAAAGAGGGGATATCTGAATGTGTTCCACAAAAATTTAACAAAAATTCTGTAATGAAGAAGAAGTAACTCTTCTTGAAAATGCAGTAATTTCCAATGAAAATTTAAGCAAATAGAAGCACACCCCAAATTTAGTAATTTTTTCCACACTTTTGGTACTTGGGAGCAGATGATGACAGGTCGTCCGCAAAGAGGGGATTAGAGATTGTGTTTCACAAGGAATTAAAAAAAATCGTACGCTTAGAAATTGAAATATATTCACTTATGCTGCATCCAATTTCCCGTAAGATTACTATGGGGAGTTATCGGTTGTTTGCGTCTGGTCGAATACGGAGTTAAAATCAGGTCAGTTTGATAGCATTACAAAATGAGCATGCGTTCCATCTATTTGAGTCATTTTTGTCGTTAAAAAGATTATTTTTGTGTTTTAATTTATTGAAACGTGTTGTGCAGAAGAATAAATTCACTTTTCCGTCAAGTAATTATGAACATTTATCTTTCCTTGTTTTCTATCGTCAAAAGTTCCGAGTAGCTCACTAGTACAACGCAAAACTAGGCCTCCCCCTTGTTTAAGAACGCGACTAGTACGTAACTAACTTTAGCCCCAGTTCACACATGCGGTGCGGGAGCTTTGCGGCCACCGTGCGTCAGCCGCACAAACAGTTCACACATGCTGCGGTTTGTCTGCGAACACTCTGCGGCGTTCAAGGACAAATCTGAGTTGAAAGAACTACGCAATGGATGCGCACGTTTGTGCAATAGTAGAAATAATTTTCTGGGGTATGAAATTTCAAGTTTCTCTTTTTATTCAAATTGAGAACATGCTGGTTTTAAAATAAAATCAATGGTCCTATTTCCAAACCGATATGTTTTTATTTAAAATGAAATAATGTTGATATTTCATTTGTATGGAAATTATTTCTCAGTGCAAAAATAAAAACTGCTTTATTAATTTTAAGAAACCGTATTTTGCAGTGCATTTGCGAGCAAGACAATTCGTAGACAATTCCATCCATATTATCATTATTTTCATTGGAATATTCCTACCATATAGAGAGAACATTGTACCAGCAAATGTGGAAATTGTTAAGTTCTGAAGGGATTCTCATGTAGGTGGAGTAGAAGGAATTGACATACTAGGGCATATCAGACTTTCTGTGTAATTTTGAACAAAGGACTACTCCCCCTCCCCCCGAGAGGGGAAGGATTATAGTCAAGAGTGGACGTTAGTAATGATTGATGATGGCATGCCATTGCCGTTCGTGACAGATGGTGACAGGTAAGATTAATGGATCACCTGCAATGCTTGCTTGTCAAGTGATCATTAATACCGTGTGATAAATGACTCTTCGAATTAGTTGAAGTGTGAGTGGGCAGGTCTCAGACAAGAAAGACTGATGGTTATTAAATGGGTTAGCTTTGAAGCGTGAATGTATATGTGTGGACGATGAGGCGGCATCTTAGTAGCTGGGGAATAAAAGAGTCTTAACGATCTTTCCAGCGACAAAGGGCTATGTCAGAGTAGGTATTGAAGCGTGAATAAGATGAATGGTAGGCTTGAAAGCATCCTACCCGAAAGGGAAGGAAATAAATATATATTGTTGAAATGACATATTACTAGCAAGTAGAATATGTACGGCATTCTTACATTGTATATTAATTTCGGTCAAGTTCGTCGATTTCCGCGTTCGTTCGTTCTGACTGGAGGATCTTAGGCTGATCATTGCATTGTAGTGAAGCAAGCAACGATATAGTGTATATGTGTGAGATGCATCGCAGTCCTGTGGGTATGTTGCCATGCGTTGTTGAATATTTTCGTGCATGCATTGAACCGGGAATCTTTTTGATGGTGGGGATTACGTTACTGGAAGGTAACTAGAATTGCAACTAGGAACATGAACTTTGTATGTCTGTATTAGGCTGATGCAGACCGTGTATCGGCTTTGCTAAAGGTTTTACAAGCAGTATAGTTCACGCAGGGGGATAATACCTTTAATGGAATAATCGTGTTGAATATTATTTGCTCTATAAGAATAGCATACTAAGTGGCAACAAGTACCAACGTTAGTGGTCGTACGGAATTGGCTGGTGTACTCATATTATTGTGAATGGTAGTTAAACGTTGACCACGCTACAAATATAAAATAATAATTAGTTGTTAAACACTGTCTGACGGATCATGGGCCTTTAGATAAATTGTTACAATTTCCGGAATTGTGAATGGCAGTTGACCAATATGAAATAGTACTTGCAATAATGTAACATATTATTTCACTGTACTAATAAAATTTTTGATGGTTATAGCACCCTCTGGCTGTCAATGCTGAAAATCCCTAAATACGCTATTATGCTGGGGAATGCTGTAGCAATGGTTGAGCGGGTAGATAACTAATGTGAACTTCATAGAAAAGGGTGATCACAGTCATCAGAATATAGGACAATGCGTATAATGCAATTTGCCATGTACACTACAGGAAAATAAAATCCTTGTTCAAGGCATGACTGTAGAATGGAGTGTAATTTTATTTCTTACCAGCCTAATGCACATATGAAAGCACAAATGCCGAAAAACGTGTTCGATCATACTGCGCGGTGTCCAACCTTCGTAGCTAAACGTCCCAAGCGGTTCACCCAGATATTACAATGTGCATGAAAGACAATGGGATGTATCTTTCTTGTTGATTAAGCGACGGCAACACTGACAGCATGGATAATTAAAAAACTAAGAATAAACGTTCTTAGTCGTACTCTCAGCTGGCAACCCCTGCTAAAAACTCACAAGTCGGCCATAGGAAACTGACACAAGGGAAACGAATAAGCCTATGGTTGTATCTTTTTGTGTTTACGAAGCAAATGTAAAATGTTAAGCGAGAATGTATATAGAAATAAAAAATAAACCCTCCTTAAGGGAATATGGTCGTATTCCACGTGCTGCCTACATGCGTCCAACATCGTGAAGGATCATTGTAGAGGGGTCATATACGTTACAAGGTATGAATAGTATGTTTGGGTATTGGCATTGCGCTTTGGATGCAGGCTTAGGTATAAGCAAGGGACCTCTGTACACTGCAAAATGGGGAAATAACAGCTGTCATATAGGAAATGCGGTTTATTACTGTTTACACTGCATGAGCATCTCTCGGTTGAGAATGTTACTTTTGAATTAGGGTAATTAAAAGTTCCAAGGTAAAATACGAATATTAATCATTCTGTAGATGAACAAGTGGGCATTACCAGAGTTGTGCAATGGCAATATTTTTATGCATTTGTACTAAAACTATGACAGCATTGGTATGTTCAACAACGTATCTGATTAATCAAAATACTCCACCTATGTAATGGTAGAATAAACAATTTAACACACTAATAGCCAGCAATAGTTGACATTTTCGAATTTACATATTCAAAATAAATGTCCGAGATATGAGCTAATGATAGGTCAGGTGTCTAATACACAGGCAGATGCATAGAGTAATATTATACCACGTATATGGATAGTTAATACTCGATTTGACAAACAGAAAAGAATTTAAATCTGTTCATTGGATTGGCAGGGGATGGAATGTTATTATAATAAGCACAGATGTGTATCTAGCATTCGGTAATTAATCAAGCCTATAGATTTGTGATTGGCAGGATATGGAATTTTATTATAATAAGCAGAGGAATTTATTTCCTGTGACGTTGTAATTTCAAACTCACAAGACAGTTAGGAGTTTTCCCCAAAGACAAAAATTCAAGGATGCTCATCGACATTAGGATACCATTATGCTTCGTAAATAAATAAATAGCCACTAGTTGCCGAGCTTATAGCTAGCCAACCAGAAATGAAGTTGCATAAGTAATCTGGGCAGGCCATTTAGCTCCGATGGGAGAAAAACAAAGACTATATTGCATTTTGATTGGAAAGCTGGAGGGAAAGATACCATTGGAAAGATGGAGACGACGTTGGGAGGACAATATTAGAAGGGATCTTAGAGAAATAAGTGTATGTAGTGAAAACTGGCTTGATCTTGCCCAGGATAGAGCCCGATGGCGATGAACCTGCGAGTTCCGTAAACCATAGAGCAAGTAAATAAGTAAGGATAACATAATTTTTCAATACAAAATAAGTTATCAATTTTGCATGTGCGAACCATCCAATGCTGTGCAATGTCCCGTAAGGCACTTGCGGCTCCCGCACAGTCGCCGCACCGCTATGGGCAATGTGGCAGGTCAACGGCACCGTCCGGCAGCAACAGTATGTGTGAACCACTGCATTTGTTTCAATGGCCCATAAGCTTGGGTGCGGCTGCCGCATCGCTTGTGTGAACCGAGGCTTACCCCTTTCCGAATTCAATGGTCCTCCGTTCCGCTCCGTTCTACTACGTCCCGTTCACTTCCGTTATGCACACTTATCCGAATTAAATAAGTGTTTAAAAGTTTAACCACAGATGTCACCCAAGTCTGGAAACAGCTGAAAACCTTCCCACGTAATGTGACTAAGTATTGGGCAATGCGAAGTCATGATAGTTTGATGCGAAGTGAACAAGGCAAAAAGCAATATGGATGAAGATAGATGTAGGCGTAGAATTCCCATACTTGTAGGTATTCGGCATATATTAAATAACAACAGACGAAGATTGATAGCTACTCGAAGGATGATCACAATTCTGCAGGTTATTCTGGAAGTTTTTGCATGATAAGTGCGTCTCATGAACTATGAATCACTAAATAATGTTAAATCGGGATCAATGAATAACCACCTAAGTCGTTAGCCTTGACAACGCTACGCATTTGAAGTTCTAGAAACACTTCAAATAATTATAATAGTTCTTAATCTTAGTATTCTTAAATAAACTACTCATATGCAAGGGCGTAGCCAGGAATTTTCCCAAGAATTGGAAAATCAGGAGATTATATATATATATATATAGATAGTGTGTGTGTGTGTGTGTGCGTGCGTGTGTGGCCGTCACTGTCACAAATATGGGATAAATTTGCAGATGAATCATGAAGAGGAGCAAGTTATACTCAATTATTTATTTATTACATACTATTAGAGAACGTTCATTAGACTACATTTTACTATTTTCTTAACATTAAGTAAAATTAATTTATGGGTGTAAAATTTTATTAAACATCGTTTTCTGGTTAGTTAGAGTTTTCTGCTTTTAGTAGCGCTATCGTTTGTAATGCAAGAAGTACACAGCAAGATATGACTGTGTTAACACTTTTTGATATCTCACGGCAACCATCACTTGTTTGTGTTAAATCAATACAACAAAATGTTATTGATTTCTGCGATTCAACACAATGGATGTGCTTTTAATGCTGATTCAACACAATATTAGTGCTATCATAGTGCTGAATCACCGAAATCACACAACAAACGGTGTTAACAAAAAAAAATGGTGGTCTCCTCGGGACACCAGAAAGTGTTTAATTAACACAATCAACTTTTGTAGTGTACCACATTCGCCATTTGTGAAAAGGTGGAAATTCCCAGACATGCAAAGATACTTCCGTGAAACATTTTTCCTTCCGATTTTCGAGGGGAGAGGTTGTTAATAGTTTTCTGAATGATATAAAATAATCTCAAACATAAAATAAAATTGAAGTCATCATAATTTTCAAATTAACTTAATGGAATCTGAACTCACAACACAGTACAAAATTATTAACATTAATTTCTCAGTAACGCCGAACACTAACACATCCAGTATTTTTGAATAATCAGGATCATCAAATGCCTGGCATGTTAGAGCTCGTTGTTTACTACAATAAAAATTAATGTAGTGCGATCAATTACTATTACATAATTTGAAGTCACAAAAAGCGAGATGGCATAAATTTATCAGACAAAGAAAACTCTCAATAATTCAGGCAAATTTAAAACGGTGAGTAATAGCACTTTTATTAAATTCTGTGTTGGATGTCGGAATTTTGAATTTTTTTTTTAAGGCCTTTAGGCAACTATGGCTCAGGCCGTATGGATGATGATGGGATGAATTGGTGGAATGAAGAAAGTGGGAGGAAACGGGAGCACCCCGAGAAAACCCACGCACACGGTGTTTGTCCACCACAAAGCCCACATGGCATGAGCAGGGATCGATCCGACGACCCCTAGCACCAGAGGTGAGCGCTCTACCAACTGAGCCACCGTGGCTTGGATGTCGGAGATTACAGAAATAGCACATTTTAATAAACATTAATAGATAATTTATGTGTAAGGATTCCTATCGACGAAAAGCTTTGCTAGGTAAAATTTCTGTTCTGCATTCTCCCAGCATCACCCATTCGGCTTGAGCCAAAATTATGTAAAAACCTTTTAAAAATTCAAATTCAGATTCGCTTTGAGAGCCCTTGGTAATCAGGTTCAATTCTTAAAAAATAATGGACAAATCACAATAAGAATGACATTTTAGAAAATGGGTTGGATAATTCTTAAGAGTATCTATCAAATTAATTAATCCATAATTTGCAAATATTTGCTATTGATAAGAAATTTGAAATCCCGGGCTATGCCAGCTTAAGTTAGTGACCTCCAAATATCTCGGCTAAAAAAATTAGCTTTAAAATGAAAAAGTTCATTTCGTTAATGTTAGATGAATCACTTTTCAAAATATCAATGTTTTTCTTGGTATTTGCTTGGTATTTTTAAAAGCTAAAAATTAAAATTATTTTTAAACAATGTGTATCATACGATTGGCCTACATACGATTGCTTTTTAAACTTTGTATATATATATATATATATATATATATATATATATATATATATATATGTGTGTGTGTGTGTATGTATGTATGTGTGTGTGTGTGTGTGTGTGAAAGCGAGAGAGAGGGAGGAAGAGAAAGAGAGACGTCTTTTTCATTGACTTTCTAGAGGAACTGCTTCAACTTCATAAAACAGAGTACGTTCACAAGAAATAACACTTACATAATAGTACAACAATAGCATTTCGTGTTTTTACTTTCGATGCTTTAACATAGTTTGTTTGGTGGGCACAAATTGCGTATTTGTGATTACATACATTGAAATAATTATGGTTGAGGAAATGTAACGGGAGAATCTCAAATAGCTTCTTATGGAATGCATGCAGTAAAAAGCACAAAAACATACATCAAATATATGAAAATAGAATAGTATTTCGTATAACCTGAAATCAAAATGGGAAAAGTACCTCCCCTTGCCCCTCCCTGCCGACGCCCTTGCTCATATGTTACCCTCTCATCTATTAATATCTACATGGAATCCCACTGGGGAAATCTAACCAACAATATTATTTTCACAGTGTGAAGTTAAAATTAATCAATGATCATGAAGAAATATCACTCAAATCATGGTACAATATCGATAACATAATGTAAAATCAAATCTGAAACTATTAAAATACTTACATTCAAATACTTCGGCACAGTCATTAATTTTAAACTTGCAACACGTGATCAATTCTACATATTTGTTGTCCCAACTCCCAACTGAAGAAGGAATTTTGGCATGTAATATGCCGCTTTGTTTTCTTTTCAACATGGCAGCAGCGCGCAAACGAACGGATGGTAAAGTGACCATCTGGTCCTCCGTTACTCCGTTCACTTCAATGCTCCGTCGAAGGGGGAATTTGAATAAATATCGACAGTGCATCCGACGAAGCAAGGGTACGGAACGGAGCATAAAGTGCCAATTCGGAAAGGAGGTTAGGCTCTACTAGCGCACTGAATAGGACTTTCGCTAGTCAGCTGTTAGTCACTCGCTAGTACAGCGTTAGTCGCTTCAAAAATCGTCTCTGAATGCGGGTGCACATGTTTCAATTGGCTACTCACAATAATCGCAAGCTTCAAAAGAAAGGAGCCCTTACTTTATTATTTCATACCAACACTGCCTTAGAAAGAATATGCTATTATCTCCTTTTTTTTAAAAGAAAATATTTTCTAATTTGAACCTGAAAACATGACATCAGCAAGCTCTATTATCTAATGACATTGGTGGTTGACTTACTATGACGGAGGTTGTGTTCAGCGGAAACGAAGAAAAGACGAAGAAAATATCAACGCAGAAGACCACTGTAAGGAAAGTGGAGTGGTGTGAAGAAAAAACATTTTTGTTCGTGGTTGAGGAACTTTACGTCGAATTAAGTAAATAAGGTAAGTTGAAAGCTTCCTACTATGTACAGAATTCTTTCATAAATAATATTGTAACATATTGTGGAATTTTAAGGCGATCGTGTATAGGAAATGCTCTTGACGTATGTTTACAGTGAAGAAAATGGCGAAGGAAATCCAGGAATAACTTAGTGTCAACGGGTGGGTGATATGCAGCCACTCTATCCATACAATGTACTGTCTCCTAGGTAGACAAAACAAAAAACCAGTGGCACCCACATTGGCCCTTTCTCGTTATCCACTTCAGGTTAGTAGTTTATAATTTAGATTCCGTTGCATTTTACTACATGAATTGTATCGAAATTCTATATGTACTACATCGATCGACCTACTTTTGAAATCTATTTATAACCATAGTTTGCGATAGGCTACTTCATATTTTGAATATATTTGATATTAAATAACCAAGTTGTCTCACAATCAACTCCGTAAAAATGATAAAACGTGTGGCATGAATTCATCCTAACATACGGGTTTATTATTATTTTAGCTATTCCAAATAATCATACGGAATAACCGAAATATGTGTTGACCCATCTCATGACTAATATTTATCGATAAACCTGTGCATACTCATTTATCTGGGCGCGACTTAATAAGCGGGGGATACACACTTGTTACAAAAGAAATTTGTACAAATAATTCTTACAACTAAAATTATAGAGCTAGAATTATAATCATTACATAATTAGTTTTATCGCTATATTAATTTTTTTTATAGATATCAGGTTTGTGATTTCCGTTTTTATATAACTGCGTACGTATTCAAGGGGTCGGTCCGGATCCCCCTCAAGCTAAGTTTTATGGATAGATAGTATAGCTTCAGGAATAATTATATATATTTAATATTCATTTGATGCCCAAGCACGCCTTGGATCCACCGCAATCCTTTTGACACCTCCCAAAATCAACTTCTGGATACGTTCCTGGCACAGACACATTATTTTAAGAAAATGTAAACCTAAATTTGAAAATTTTTATTTTCTGGCTTGGCAGATGGATACCAGATAAAAAGCTCAATATGCATGCAGACAACTCGGATCAATACTCAAGTCTCGTGGTCCAGACGTTAACGTTGCGGACTTTGGATGGGCAGTGGGTATTGACGCAGTTTCGAACCTCACTGCCGACTATCCTGACTGAGGTTTACAAGAGTTCCCATCAATTTCATCAGGCGAATGTCGATAGGGCATCTTAAGTAAGGCCCTAGCCCATACTTTCCAGATCCTCTACCTAATCCATCACGCCCTGAGCCAAAGATATCTAACTGCCATAAATAAATTAAATTCGGAACGAAATAACCTCGATTAGGAAGTTAATGGCGGGAGAAATTGTGGAATGAAGAAAGTAGGAGGAAACGGAAGAACCAAGAAAAAACCTAAAATCCGAGTGGCACAAGCCTGGGACTCCAAAAAGCGAAAAAAATATTCAGCATTTATTTACTGGTAATACTTCTGCAGGCAGTTCTGAAAATAAATTTGTTTTAAAATGTTTATATAATCACCACTTGTTATCTAAGCATAAACAGAGTGTTTTGCTGAGTTAGGAGTCTTTTTTGTGTATGAAGTATTCCCGTTATAACCAGATAATGTGCAAGTTTAAGGAAAAAACTATTACGCTCTAATCATCGGTCGACTGAATGATGTACGTGTGTGTGTGTGTGTGTGTGTGTGTCAGACAGCACAGCTGGGTGCCACTGTTACCTTCGTACTGGGAGAACAAACAGACAGACAATAATATGAACTTAAAAGCTTCACATTATCTACGAATTTAATTTGACCTTTGAAGCCTCCATTTGGGGTATAGCGGATATGGGATGATTTATTTCCTTTCATCCAACTAGAGGGATTGTTAATTCATTTCTTTGAACAAGGAAGATGGCAATCCACTGCATCCCACCCCTCAAAAAGCTATTGTTTGTGTTCGTGTGTTTCGATAAAATTTAAATCAAGGGATCGTTATGCTGTATATTTATGTGCACGACAAGGAACGTCACTTAGTATTTTACAGTGGATTTTCGTATGGTATACTGAGTTAATCCGGTCATTATAAAGTTTTATTATACAGAGTGTCCATTACGTCTATCACCACTCTATTTTCGGGACAAATATCAATTTGAGAAACAGCTGAAACACGTATTTCATTATTCTGAATTGTTGACATTTTTCACTAAAAACTCCACATCTGACTTCCCCCTCCCTAGGAAGTATGTGAGGGCAACTCATTAATGGACAAAAAATAAATATATAAATATCATGAATGTAAATTCTAGGTTGTCTTCTTTAATTTTCTGAATACAAATAATTTTGCTATAACTTACTATCATTTTTAAGGGGAAACACAAACCATAAGAAGCAATGTTATAAAACGGTTTCCATAGCTTCAACCAAACGACTTAAATTTAAGAAGTGGAATTTCACTCCGTAATAGCCATAACATTAAGCAACAACGTATGACCCAAAATTTATGCCTATAGTAAAATATAAAGAAAATAAAAAAAAATATTTTGAAAATCCTATATTCGATTTAACTGAGTTGCCGCTAGATGGCCCAAGAGGGATCACGTAACGTAGCGTTGCGACGTATCTGCAGAAATACAGTATGAAGAGACGATCAAAAGTTCAATTGGCGGTCTTACGCGAAAGGGAAAAGTAGTCTGATTATGGTAAAAGGACTTTTATTTAGCTTATAATTGGAACAACTGAGATTCTTTTCCGACAAAATGTGAGATGTTTTCTTGCCAAGCACGCTCTTTGTAAGTGATTCAGCCGTTCAGTGTCTGTAGAGAAAGTGGTGGGAGTATTGTTAATGAAAAGAAACTAAATCAGATGGTGTCAGCACAAAGACGAGTATGGGAAAGCGAAGGTCACGACCATAGTGTCACACGGCGGTAGAAAAAGACCAAGAAGAATGACTTTGTGATTGATCGACCAGCCCTTCTCAATGCTAAAAATGTAGAACAGAAGACGGGCTTCGAGTGCGTGACACAACATAATATTTCCACCCGCCCTGGTATTTCTATTTACTGTTTCCGAAGGTAGACTACAGAAAAGCCCTTGAGTGGGTGGGTGGTTGGAACAGCGGTAAAGATTAGTTATATATATATATAGTTATTTCTATACTCTGTGACGTTGGTATGGATTTCTTTCTTTGCAAGCTCTTTAAAACTGAAAGGGACTTTAAGTGACCAAATTACGGAAAGAAAAAAAAAGGACACAATGTCGTCTAAAATAATGGTTATGTGGTCTGTAGTTGCTTTTAATATTTTACCGCTTCATTTTATCATTAAATAACAGGGTGGTATGCAACTCAGACAATTTTTTTTTCGAAAATTGTATCACGTAGATAATCGAGAGAATCACGCTTCTAGAAGAAAGGCTTCTGCAAAATAAGGTAATGTTATCTTTCCCATTATTCCATTCGTTTCTGTTTCTTTTCATATCGGAGCAAGTGAGTTGTAATTTGAATTTGAATTTACATAGGGCTTATTGGCTCTACGTCACATTGTACGTACTTTTATGTGTAGAATGGGGGTTTGCTGGCAAAATATGTTTTGTTAGTTCAGGCATTATTATTGTATATTTTTCTAGTAATAGGAGACCAAAACAGCCGGATACGTAAGTGTTATTTTAGGAACTGTTCCCGGATTCAAGTATCTTAGAAAAGACACATAATATATTTACATGTCTATGATTTTTATTATCTGTCTTAGGAACAGGATATACATTTGTTGTTATTCTACACTCGTATTAATTTCACCGAGCCGCTGTAGCTCAGTGGTAGAGCGTTGCCTTAGGAAAATACAAACAAGAAGTATACAAAAGTTATATATAGGCAGCGGAACATCCAATCATCATAAAACAAAACTCGAACTGGTTTTATATCATAATAAATTATGTAATAATAATTATTGTTATTATTACGATTAACATTATTCATATTACATTACATACAGCAATATTTTCTCTATATACATCATGTGATTAATAAGTAGTCCAAATGATGGCGCGTTGGTAAGCTAATTTTAGTACTTCTTTTTATCACTTTCTCGATGTATTTTTTAAAAAAACTTTTAATGTTAATTATCTGTAATCATGAAAAAAATAATGTAGCGAATTATTCATTAATAACTAATATTTGTTTTTATAGTTATTTTCTACTCAAAATTGTGGTTCACTCACAGCGCCTGTATAAACCAATCAACAGACACCTGGCCGTTAGATCGTACAGTAGTGTGTTTTTGTTTTGTCGTAATAAAGCAAGCATCTATTCGAACCACGTGATTTTTATTGAACATTCTTTCTTCTACTTGGAGTCATCGGGTAAGTGACTGCTTCTCATACGAGGAGTGGAACTTCCAGCATTGAATTGCAGTGCGGGTGTTACTCCCTTGACCCCCTCCTTTCCTTAGCAATAGGCGACCGTTTCTCACTTAGAGGCACGGAACTCAGAAAACGGGGTCCCTCACCCTGAGAGCCCCATCACTTCTTGTTGTCCCCGTGTGTCTTGCTTGCCTGCAGTGGTGCGGAGGCTAACAGCCGAACTGGACTATTATATAAGAGTTGCGAGACTTAGTGTTGCCAATGCTACGAATCGAGACTCAGGACATCTTGGTAACTCTTTATCTCTAGCTGTTATAATATGATTAGCATGTAAAATTATTATTATTATTATTTATTATTATTATTATTATTTATACAGGCCGTAGAACCAAATTTGTATTTTGTTAGGAAAAGTGACAGAGATTGAGAGAACAAGAAGTTTCTCAGTCCGAATACTTGAAATAAATTCCGACTGCGAGGTAACTATTTTTCTTCTTTGAGAGCAGTGTATTTGTTTATATTTTGAATTGTAACCGGGAATTGAGTAAAACAGAAGTAATGAACAACCAACATGTTGAAAAGAAATAAATAAATATTCACGGACAGAAAATTGGAGTACTTGATGGGTGTTCTCTGCTTGGTGCCTTGAAAACATCACATGAGAAAGAAGATAGCATGAAGCTAAAGACTGAACTTTAGTTTTAAAAGCAAACTACCAAGCAATATGTCTGAAGTGTAAAATATATTTCCTAAAGATAAGGGTCCTTATGAATATTTAGTGAAGAGCATAAGAAGGTTTCCAACTCAAATTGATTTTAAAATAGAAATTGAAGATTGGTAGTCAACGCTGCTGTGATTGTGTATAGGTGTGAGACGTGGATACTGAATGTGCAAACTAAAAGAATGAGAGCTACTCAAACAGCAATTGAAAGATGCATGCTAGAAACAAGTAGGAGGCAAAAAGTCAAATTACTACTTGAGATATCGACTTGGCGTAAACGGATTATAATTTCCTGGTAGTAAGCTATCCTATTCTTGTTCATTACGACCTACCGTTACTTCAGGATATTTCTGAGAATTCTCTAATTCCTTTTGGGAATCCTTTGGGCGCTCATTGCTGAATTATGAAATATGCATTTTTGGATAGTGTAGATGTGACGTCTTTGATGGATCCATGACGCAACAGCTCTACTGTTCGTGACATGACAAATCCAGGCTTTCGGCAGCCTCTAGCTTCGAAATTATGCACAATTATAATACTTTTCAGTGGAACTTTCGTCTTGTTTTGATTTCAGAAATAAGCCCTAGAAATTGGACGGTATAGTTCATAAACACCCTGTATATCATAATAATAATGAATCACAGCCATATTCGATCTGCTACTGGATGAGGCATCTCCCCGAAGGGAGCAGACTGGTCTACTGCTCCCACGCTGAGCAGACGGGTTGGGAGATGAGAGGCTTAGCTCTCACTGTGATCGCTACTATCGTTCATTCATAGCAGTTCCACAATTGCACCGTTTCAGAGCCACAAGCCTTGGAAACAATCATTGGCAGAACCGGGAATCGAACCCGGGACCCCTCAATCTGTAATCAGCAACGCTGTACAGCTGTGAAACTTGGCCATTGAATGCGAAAACGACTCAAAGATTAAGTCACACAACGAGCAATGGAGAGATGCATGTTAGGAATAACTTGGAGAGACAGGAAGACAAATGAATTAATTCACCCACAAAGTTAGAAGATATAATCAGTACTGTGAAGAAGGTGAAGTGGAGATAGACCGGTCACATAGCTCGACGAGCAGATGCTAGGTGGACGACAAATGTACTACATTGGATTTCTAGAGAAAAAAGAAACGACCGAGACGACGTTCAAATGCAAGATGGGTAGAATAAATCAAACGTTTTTCAGGAGCTACATGGATGAGAATAGCATCAGACAGAGATATGTGGAAAGAAAAGGGGGATGTCTTCATCCAGCAGTGGATCAAATATGGAAAATATAAAGTGAAACAAACAAGAAAATTGTTGTTGGGGGTCGTCGGCCATAAGACATGGTAAAAGGGGGTTCCGGTATGAAAAAGGTTGAGAAGGACTGCTCTAGTGTCTAGGCTTGCTGTGTCTTCAGCCTGTTTTAAGTAAATTAACTATGAATACAAAGCCTCAATGTAATTATATAAATAGGTGTGTGTGTGTGTGTCCGATGAATGAGTGGCTATGTTTATCGCCTTGTAATCAATGGATTTGAGAGATTCGATTCCCAAATTCATTGCTTTCACTTTTAAGAGCTAATCGCCCCCATTCGGCGTAAGCGTTCCCCTATAACGTTTTCTCATCCTCTTCCAGCAAGGGATGAATGAAAACGAAGAAATCGCCAAGCAGTAATTATGTAATTCAGCAGGGGTTTCCAATAGTTAGTTATATGTATGTTAGGAGGTGGAGGCAATCAGGGGTCGTCATAAAGATGCACCAGAGTGCCGGCAGCTCAAGGGACGTTGCAGAACAAAACTAGCCATACAAATGTAAACAACACATTTACTTTCTCTTCTCTTTCTCTCTCTCTCTCTCTCTTTCCGCCATTTTGAGTCAAGAGCTTTTGTTTCCACCTGAAGAGACCGTATACCAAATAATGTAGACTTAATTCATTGTACATTTATGCTAGTAAATACTATCCGTAGTAACAAATAGTAAATGTAAGCTAGCAACACTAGCAACGCGTAGTGACATATATTGAGAAAAACCTGTTGACAGGTTGACCTTTAGTTCCCACTTAAACAAATTTACATTACTACTGAATCAATGATTTAATTAAAGAGGTTTTGTCAGAAAAACTACATATTCGAGTTTAAAAATTTTGGAAACAAATTTATTTTTAACGATTTCTAATGGTTATTGTTAGGTTGCTAAATCGTACTAGGTTTGCCTAGTTACAATTAGTACTACTTTCCAATACTAAATAACACTATTTCGGTTCAGTATTCATAAAGCATGCAATTCCAATAGATTAGGTTACATACCAAATTCATAATATATATCCAGTACATTAGCTCAGGTTCGATTAGGTTACGTTCAATTAGATTAGTAATGTTCAGTTAGATTACTGTAAGTGATGTTTTTCAACATTAGTTACTCCACAGTAGAAACAACATGCGGTTAACTCTCAGAATAATACTAGCAGTCAAGCATATTAAAATCCGTTTACCAGTACCAGCATGCATGTAAAATCCCAGTGATTCTACTTTCATTCCAAACATATAAATTACGAAAGACACAAAACTATTCTGATCTTCTATATTCGAACACTAATCATGCATAATAAATTGTGTACATTGTTAGAAGTCAATTTCCAAAATCCAGTAAAAAGTTTAGATACCAACATCCAGTAAAACGTTTAGATACCAACATCCAGTAAAACGTTTAGACACACATATCACCATATAAATTCTTTGTTATCTTTTCTGATCCTCTTCATACACAAGTAATGTATGCCTCATACTTATTTTATACCGGTTCCATAGAACTACCGGAGTATATTTAATTAACTCAGTTTCACCACCCGTAGTATCTTTTTTTTGTTTGTAAAGTCAAAGGTATATAATCAAGACTGTTCATTAAAATAAAAATGGTATTTTCGCTACAATGCATTTACCTATACATAAACTAGATTGATCGATTCTCATATTCCCAATAAACGTAAGCTATATTCAGTCCAATCAAATCCTAACAGTTATATCATGTGGCCGAGAGGTTAGCACTAATGCTTTCTGTGCGGGTGGTCACGGGTCCAATTCCCACTGGAGTGTATTGAATGGAGTGGATCTGAAGACAAGTGAAAACTCGTTTAGGACGTTAATAACAATTCACACAATTCGGAAATATAAAAGTATGCGATGCAGTAGCTATTTCTACAAGAAATTGGCCAGGAAACCTCTCTCCCACCTTCCCACCTTCTCCCACTTTTTTTTTTACATTTTCACCAGACTTCAATAAAAGTGAAGCTTCAGAATCATCAGCTCTGATGACATGCATAAACAATGTAGGCAAAATACAGTAACAATAAAAATAATTTACTTATAAATCTTTGCATTGAAGTGTATTACATTTAGATTATTATGAATGTTGGAAGGACAATAGAGGTTCTTAAAAATCTGGATCCGAAAATAATGAGCGCAGTCAAGATGACAAGAAAAACTAGGAAACACATGCAATTTATCTGACAAGCCCTCTAAATTTTTCAAGGTCCATATATATTATTATTTTAGTTGGTGTATGAAATGAGGCTACTCGTTATTACCGAAGCTAATTGCACCATGAACAAGCAAGTGAAGACACTGGCTTTGTTTCTTGTTGAGTACATCTCAATAGGAGAATATGTTGATTTGGTGAGTACAACTTTGTGGCACATGCAAAATGTTGAACAATCTAGAGAAAACGTAATATTGGAACATTTCTTTGGGAACTTTTATTCGGTATATAGGCCCTGTTGGGTGGTAACGTAAGGCACCAACAAACATCGAGGATGGTAGTGCAAGAAAATGAAAAAAAAGAAGGAAAGGAGTTTTAGTCACCGGAGTGGAAATTTCGCCTCGTTTCGAAGTTACAGGCTGCCGAATGCATGGGAGTCTATATTTTCAAAGCCAATATTATTGCGTGATGGCATCGTCAAAGACGTCATCAGTTTTAACGTATTTGAAGATATAATGATGAATGCTAGTGGAGATTTGAAGCTCTAATACTGAGTTGCCTCAGTGGTAGGGCGTTACTTAGCATTTGGAACTTCCTGGACATATTCCCAGCGGCCAACAATCCTGACGGAGGGTTTTCTCAGGGTTTTTCCTCAGCCACACTAGACTAATGCCGAGGTGGTACATTAACATTATTCTGTTGCCGCGTACTTCCCGCACATCCTTTCCACTATCCCGGCCTAAGCCTTAGATCCCTAAATATCACAAATAAAGTTCAAGATATAAATGAAGCTCTAACGTTCATTTTCCCACGCTTTCGAAAGTTTTCAGCTCCGAAAAACAGGGAAATTTCTACACGTTGACTAAGGTTTTCCCCTTTACTTTTGATGTACTAGAATTCCTCGAATTTGTCGATGCAATACGTTATTATTCTGTACATAAATGACGACAATACACCTATAACAATTGTGTATCGAGTAATATACATTTATAATTATTTCACGTAATTGAAAAATGCGTGGAATGTTTTGAAACTATACTGCGAGAAAATTAGATTTAATTTGCTTCTGGTATTGTTATTATAGGATGATTGAAATAATACATTTTGTTGCAAAATAGCAGTGACAAAATCATCTCAGGGCATTTCTGCCACCCAAATCAGAACAAAAGTATGCGCCATCAATAGTGCTACATCCAGACACTATAGACTACCGAATGTGTTGGAAAATGAATTCTAGGGCTTGATATTTCCAATATCATTATTTGTAGAGCATGTTACCCTCAGTGACCTCAAACCTCCTCTGTGCAAATATTCATATTCAAATTATTGAAATGTATGTAATTTACTCCAGTTTGTTATCCTACCAGGCTATAAAAAATCTTTCCGCAAGGGAAATCTCTTTGAAATATCGACTTGCCGCAAATATTTTATTGTTACTTAATGGAAAGTAGTCCATTCACGCTGATTTGCAACCACATTTACTTTAGAGAATTTCTAGAAATTCCCTACTTCTTCTAAAGAAGCTCTTGCACACCCATTGCACAGTTTTGGAATAATCATTTTTGGATGAAACAGGTTTGAAGTCATTCTGAGTACAATGTCCGCCAGTTACTGTTCATGATATTAGAAATATCAAGCGCAACTAATTTAGTTTCTTACGGTTTCAGCAGCCTATAGCGCCGAAACTGAGAATATTTGCACCATCGATGGACTATTCACTTTCCTTTTTTTCATGTCAGGAATTTCCTGAGGTAGTTTTGTTGGTGTTATTTTGTAACACTCTGCATACTAATTTACTAAGGTTTACTCCGTTGTTGTAAATTTAATAACAAATTGTCTTCTTTTTTAGATTTTGAGTATTAAGTGTTCTAGAATTTTACTACTTTTCTCCTCCACGTCAATCTTCTTCTTCTTC
>JAGDQP010014338.1:0-45471 GCA_022664845.1 Lepisma saccharinum | reverse complement strand
CCGTTTATCCACGTGAAATCACACGAAAACACAGAGCACTCGCACACACGTCTGTTCAGCATCAAAGCCTATACTCAGTCCCCCATGTTCACTCTGTCCTTCCGCGCGTTCACGGTGTAACTGAACTGCCACAACCAGGTAGTATGTTGGCTATACCTACACCAACAACTGACCTTCGCCTGATCTCCATTCGTATTCAACTCACGGTGTGAGGGTCAATTGAACACAGACCTCCACAAAAAGCGACAAAACTTTCTTGGTTCCCTTACAGAGTTTGTGTCTAGATTTTTAGTTGAAGTAGTATTGCAAGTACACAATATTGCGGGTGAAAGTAGAGTATGCTCCCTAGTCTAGTATTTCGGAAAGTAGTTGTCTTCGTCAATATTTGTTTTGATGAGAAGTACAGAATTCTTAGGGTCTCGCTTAGTTTTTGAGACGTATTATTTTGGTATTTTTCAGAAAGTCAAATGGTTTGTAACCTTTTCACAATAATGACTAAGTTTAATCAATAAATTTGCTTCAAATTAGACCAAGGTCTATTTTTGGTTAAAAATCAAAGTTTGTAATACCCTACAATAGTTAATGAATGGGTATGGGTAATTTCCTTTAAATTCTGATGCCTTCCATTGAAGTACATTTGCAAGTTTCTTCACCGAAAAAGGGAACCAGTATTGAAAGTTTTATGACTTTAATAAGTCAAGAAGTGTCATTTGAATAATCAAATTTCTGTTTTGCAGTTAAGCATGTTCTCTAAAAAGAGAGAAATATAAATTGAATTCATGTTAAGCATTCTTTATTTGTTACATAATTTATTTTTGTCAAGAGAAATGTTAAAATGAATGTTTTATGAAAAGGTATTTAGATCTTTTAATTTGCCACTTTGATAAGAGACAAGAAAGGTAACTAACTTAAGAAAAATAAATGTTTGAAAATTTTGTTCGGTGTGACAAATGTTGGAATTCATGTCGGAGTGACATGAATTCGACCTTAAACAATATTTACCTTAAACAAAGTTTTCTATTGCAATAGCATTCTTCAGAATTTCTAAAAGAGGCAAGTATGAGTAAGGAAAAGCTGTTGTTTAACGTAGAATACTATTTTCCAATGAAATACTTGGTAACAGGTTGTTCTCTCTTTACTAACACTCATATCTTAGTAGAATTTCATGGTTTTTACGAAACTTGCCTTGGTTTGGATAATAAAATTCGCAGTTCAAAGGTGTTCTAAAATAATATAAATAATTTGAAAATAAATAAATATGTTAGTGTACCGGTAAAAAGGGACCCGAATCACATACAAAAGAAAAACATTTAAGGAGTTTGGAGAAAAACGACAAAAACGATCTTCTCTAACAGAGTAAGAATAGCTTTTTGGGCTCTCATGACATTCTGGATCAGGACCATTTGTGATGCAAAACATATGTCTACCCCAGAGAGCCTGGAACAAGCAATAACTCAAACCCACCAAAAAAGTGACTCAGGTCCTTTTTACAATAACATATTCAAATATAATTTTAAAGAAAATAGGCAGCAAGCACTGATAAGTGAATTGCTTAGAGCCGCAGGCGACCTCAGTGTTTTTGTATTGTGTCGAATAATGTTTATGCCAAGTTCGGCGCAACTAGGTCTAACTGAATGGAAACAATTTTAACAATTAGTTTTTAAAAATGGGCTGGCAACATTCAACTAGTGTACCAATCAGGACGGTTCCATGGGCTTTGAGCAAGTCTATTCAAGCTATTTCCAACGCCACCTACGCATCTCTCTACACTTTGTAGTTCTTAAGATTTAATTTCTGGATACGGACAGACGTTAAAAACGGAATTAGAATGCTCCTTTTCTTATAGCTTCGCTATGAAGGAACCAAAAACTCATTATTGAGTATTAAAGATCTCTAAAGAGAGGTTCAAAGTAAGGTCTATGAAAAATGTAAACATTAAAATTATGTTTCAAGGCGACTAGCAAATGTCAAAATATTTTCTCTTGTTTAAGCAATTTAAAAACAAGTCTTGTTTGATGTTCGTTTAACAAAAGAAATCATACGATCCTTTAGACACAGAAAGTTGTGTTCTTTTAGGTGAGAGCAGGTGTGTTACGAAGCGAAGCCTGATAGACATGCCAGGCGTTGACCTTGAGACGAGAACATGTGGTAGCATGAGTCATCTTGAAATAAAGCTGTTGTGAACGTATGAACAGAAGAAAACTACTAGCTTATTTTTTATAAGCTTTCATTTAACTTCACTTGCTAGTTAGGGAGACATTGTGTAAGCTAATTTTGACCCACTTCCACATAGCAGATCAACTTTAAACTTTGCACACATATGAATTACCGATGAATCTACAGGGTGGTTCTGGAAATCAGTAACAGGGTCACAACTCAGCTCCTAGGTATAGACATCTTTAAAAAAATGTTTAAATCAAAGTGAATCTGCGGAATCACACGGTGATGTTTCTGAGAACAGTAGCGTCTCGGGAATACCGGTACCTTTACGGAGGGAATAACTTCAAACTTTGAATATAAAGTAGGGGGAGACGATGTTGCTCCCGTTGAAACAAGCGCTAAATTTTGAACAACTTTTAGAGGAAATACTTTTCGATAGCTCATACCGTTTGGCAGCTAGAAAACCTAGTTAGTGGTCAAAATTAATATGGTGTAGAGGGTTTTCGGGACTTTTGAGGTGTTGTAACTCAAAGGGAATAAAGGTTCCAAACTAAAGTGAAATATTAAATGGGTTATGCGGAATCAAACGGTGAAATTTTCGAAAACCGGAGCGTCCTGGGAATACTGTTACTGGGGGGCAACTTCAAAATTTTTAACAGAAACAATGGCTAATTTTGCTTTCTTTGAAATTTCAATAATTTTCAGAGGAAATATTGTTTAATATCTCGTAATGTTTGGCAATTACAAGAGTTAATTTTTAAGTCAACAGTTAACTTACAGGTAGTTCTTGTAACTGGTGAAACCGTGGAAAATCTGTCAGGATAGTCGACCATGAGGTTCGAACTCATGTGCCTACCCATTGCCGCTCTAAAGCCTGTGACATTACTGTCTGAATAACGAGGGATGGGTACGATCTGAATGAAAGCTGTCTGTAAAGATGATGACATTTCCTGTAAGTACTTCTAATTTCATTGATTATGTGAATACTATTTCTTCTCTCTGGGGATGTTTAAATATTATGTAAGCACATCTTTAGTCATTTAATATAACTTGCCTCAACTTTTAAGCAAAAATAAGCAGATATCCGACCTTCAGATTTGTATTAGATTGGTGCATAAATTCGTATCGTTTTATAACGCTATGATTTTTATCTACGATAACACAGTAATTAATTAACACAATTACACAAATGCTGAGATGGCACATGGCTATTGTAGTCTAACGATACACAGTCATAATCACACTGACTAATTCAGTAATGTAGTCGTGTACATTATCAATGAATATGTCAACGCTGGAGAAGTTCGATTTCTCGATTTTAGAACTCGTGTATTTTGACTTGAAGCAATCAGTTAGTCAAGTTTCAAGAGCAGCTTCATCATGAAATACTATGGTTAGAGAGAGTGAACTAGACAGACAGACAGACAGACAGACAGACAGAAAGAGAGAGAGAGAGAGAGAGCGGAAGAGGTGAAATTCTGTCGATCCAAGATCAGGACAATAGGAAGGGTGCGGAAGAGTTTCCCAACCGAGTTGTTGAATAGCTTCTTTGGCCAATTTGGCCTAAAGTGGCTTGCATTTCTGCACCTTACCCATCCCATCGAATGCAAATGGTGTCCAATGGTTGAGTGGTCAAATTAAATCAGTTGTGCCAATTCCCGCGTTGTTTGCCAGGTATTTTCTACTGGGGCAGCAATGAATTGCTGCCCCAGTAGCACCAATACGTGTTTTCAACGTTGATTTTAGGTTCATTTCGTTGATTAACCGTTATCGGTTGAAAAATTACTTTTATTTTTAATCACATTTCAACAAAGAGGTCATTGCGTTGATAAGATGTTAATACAACGTGTATTCGAAATGCTATTTCTAACTATAATATAATAGATTTTGTTTAATGCACTTCTTACTAATGTTATGTCAAAAAATGTAATTAAAATCTAATTGAATGACACAAACTAATTTTGGTGTTCTCATGTGCTCGTTGGAAACAGATTGAATTTTAAACCATATTTCAACGAACATTTAATTTCAACGATATCGTAAAAGAGTAATGGCCTTTTCAGGTAGAATCTTGGTTAAGCGATCAGCGCGTCGAACTACCAACGAGAAGTACAGAACGTTCCTGTGTTCGGACCACACAGCAACCACTCGGATTATTTACTGCTGGAAAATTAATACCACGTTTCGTGCTAAAAGCAACGGATAAAATGAAACTAAATGTGTGTATACCAACAGACAGCATTCATGCTATGTTTTGGCCAACTAAACCCTTTTCTTCTCAACCATTATTCAACGTCGAATAAACCGTTGAACAAACGGACATTTCGGTACATTTACAACGTTAACGTTTCGGTACTAACGTTTAATCCATGTATTTTCAACATTTGTGTGCTACTGGGGTGTCTTTTCAGCATTGACATTAGCGACTTTTAGATATCTGGGGTAATAATCGATGATAAACTGAATTTCAATGAACATATAGAGGCAACAACTAACAAATTATTAAAAGTAGGAAACAAACTAATAACATTGGCTAATACGAAATTTAAATTACCGTTAAAGACTATAAAATTATATCACAATCAAATTATAAACTCCATCGGCACTTATGGAGCAAGCATCTGGGCTCGTAGATTAGAAGAGAACAAAAAAATAGGTAATAAAGTGGATAGAGCACAGCGTGCGATGCTATTGAGAATGTCAGGAGCATATAGGACCACTCCGGGTGATGCATTGAATGTAATACTAGGAATAATACCGTTAAGTTTGGAAGCAAAAAAAGCAGCAGCGCAATATTAGTACAAAAAAAACAAAATATCATAAGGACAACAGAAATACTAAAGAAATTGCCAAACTCAAAAGAGGATATAGAGGAAACAATAGTTAAAGATTGGCAAATCAGTTGGGAAAATTCAATAAAATCTAGAAGATTATTTAGATTAATTAATAACATTGAGGAACTTTTAGAATGGAAAAACTGAAATCCGAGTAATGGTATGGTCCATTTTCTTAGCGGTCATGGGCCATACAAGACAAAATTATTTGAGCTGAACATAGTTGCATCCCCGGAGTGTGAATGTGGAGAAAATTCTACGCCAGAACAATTAGTCCTTGAGTGCCGGTTAAATGAACAAAATGATGATGGGACAGAAAATGCCGAATCGTTGAATTAAGAAAAAAATACAAGCAACAACAACGACAGAAATTTTGCGGGATCAAACAAAAAGAGAGGCATTGGATCGGTTGGCGAGTGCAATCTCCCACCTTGAGAAAATGAAATACATAGAAACACATAGACAAAGGCGGAATACATAAGGAGAAACAACTCAAGAAACTGTAAATAGTATGTAGTAAAAGAAATGAATTTGGGTGAGCGGGCGCGACCGAAAGGAAAGCCGGCGAGGGGGGGGGGGGAAACGACGATACATACAAACTTTCTAGGCTTAAAATCATTCCTACGGATGCCATCTTCTAAATTAATCCCCCTTCGGCCGACCGAAAGTCGACGCAGCGTGCGTGTGCGTGATAAGTAGATACGTGAAACATACAACCGTCTAGAGAAGCCCCCAGCAGTAAAGGAATCTTAAGGGTTCTACATAAAACTGGTACTGGTAAATTACCGTTTAAGGCGTCACCTCTGGACCACGGCTGCAGATTTTTTTCTATATGGTTAATCTCCATTTAACATGTCACCACCTCCGTTTTTTTGTGACTAGATTTAATGATTTTTTTCTCTGCTACTCTACCGCCGTCTATTGATTTTTCTTGTGAACTATCGGAATTCCTCACCTCTCTACCGCCATCTGTTAATATCACAGCTAATTGCTGCTATTATCATCATTCATTAACATTATTGCTACCTTACTGTGTGTTAATCTATGATATGATTGTTAACTTATTGAATAGTGTTATAACTAAGTAATGAATTGTTAGTTTCCTATACGGGTGCAATCAGAAGTACTTCAACAGCTGCTTTGCATCAGATGAATACCGTAATGATATATTTAACATGAGACATGCTCGTGAAAATTTGTTACTGCCACGATGAACTTGCTTATTGCTGTAAAAAAAGCGCTGAAGTTTTAAAAAAATAACATCAAATTGTGTTGTTAGCTTTCTCTCTTGTTGTAAACCCATATTTTGTATGAATTTGCTTTGCCTTTCCGTGATACTTCGTTGCATGTACAGCACCGGAAGTTTCTATCATACACTTTCCTTATTTGAAAATATTTTGTCAGTTATACTGATTATCAATCTGCTGTCCGTTTTTATCCATACATGTGTGGGTGTGTATCTGCGTTTTGGCGTGTTAAAACCGCCAGTTACATAACCCAACCTTGATTTATTTTATATTTCTAGATTACGCTCATAATAGCAGGAAATAAATAATCAAAAAGTTTGAATAAATTCTGACACGCAATAAAAAATTCTTTTCAATTTATTTCCTGGTATTTTGGAGTGAGATAAACAGGAATTATTCTTCTTGACTATCAGAAATGTATAGCAGGGAATAAAAGAGGAGATTTTATGAAAAACGAATAATAAATCTCTCTTGTTGATTTTTCCAAATGGGAATAAAACTGAAAGATTCAAAAGTATGAAAACGGATATTCCCCCAGTTTTTTTTATGATGTGAGCTATTTATGAAGAGAAAATGTATTGTTCATGTTTCCTGGCCACTTGATATCCATGACGTTCGTAGCTAATAGTCTTTATATCCGCTCATGATATTGAAAAGCTTTTGTCGATTATTAGCAAACCTAGCTTTGCCGATTTTATAACAGCAGTGATTACTCTCCTTTGCCAAGTTACGTGTACTAGATTATCTATCGCTTGCTACGCGAAGAGAATTTGATTACTAAAACTAAATTATTACTTGCAATATGTTTCTACAGCTTCAAAGTTAGTAAAAAAATGGGGAAATTGTTTGAACCAAAAATCTAACAGTCTGTGGTATTATTTATTGAAGATCAATGGAGAACAAGTGCTTTTCTTTCGTACATGAACTATATTTCGAGTATTAGACATTTTTATCAAAAATTAGTGTAAAAAGAGAAAAAGTTTTTCTTAAATATAGTTCATTTCCCCCCACCAAAAAATGGAGAAAATTCAATGTTCAGAATGCAGTGACGTATTGTTAAAAAGGAACTATAATACTCATATCAAACGCAAGCATCCTCATTTTAGAACTGAAGAAGAAACAGAGCCTTCTACAAAAAAGCGAAAATTAGCAACTGTTAATTGTGTTGTATGTAATGAGGAAATATCTAAAAAAACATTTTGATCGACATATGAAAGATATGCATTCGTATGTACCAACGAAAAGTGCCTTATGCCAGACATTCGCTGATTATGAACTTGCTAATAGTGACAGTGGAGATACTCACTCTTTTCTCGCTTCTATAGAAAAAAAATGCGTACATTTTTTGGAGAAGCAAGTTAGTGAATGTGATACACTTTTGAAAATCAATTTTATTTTGAGTGCTGATTTTGTGAAAATGAGTGGAGAAACACAGTGTTTCCCTGTACATAGTGGTAATAAGTTATTTTCAAAATCTCCGGTTGTGGGAGAAACTATTAAAGAAATATTGGAGGAATTACAGGTAAATCAAGAGGACAGAGCGATTAAGGGTTCAGGCTGGTCCTTATCCTCTACTCCTAATCATAAACTTGAGGTGCATGTTAATTCCTTTAATCCAATTGCTGCGTCATGCCATATTAAACTCCCTAAGTTTATTAAGAAGAAACGAGCTATTCTTAACATTAAAAATGAAGATCAGAAATGTTTTTTGTACACTGTGCTAGCTGTAGGAACTGTTGGTAAGTTATTAGGTTTTAGGAATAATAGTGAACTTAAGCCAGAAGAAACTCACATAGGTCAATTTCTTCCAAAGTTCTTAAGTATTGAAACATTTAATATACACTGTAATTTAGCAAGAGGTATGATTATAGCAGATGGGGAGTATAAGCACAAGGAAACTAATATTATAGCAACATTTAAACCATTAACAGAATTTTTAGAACCAATTGCTTATGAGCCTCAATACCCATTATTTTTTCCTATACAAGAGAGCCATGTACGTTCCATTGAAATAAGTGTTAGTAATGAATTGCATGAAGCAATTAGTTTTGGTGGCGCAATAACAAGCGTAATTCTGATGATTAAAAATGATGATTCTTAAAATGATTTTTTTAAATAGCAAGAATGATAGCGAAAAAAACAAAGTTGAATATAATATAGTCTTTTTTAAAGATGGAATTTATTGAAAGCTATGAGTATCAATCTTTCCCACTGAATCGTAGTACATTTAATAACTTGAATGAAGCAAACAAAGATTTAGAATTTGACATCACTTCCGGCGATGGGTTTGTGCACCCACACTACGGTGATTTATACATCAAATATGAAGTTATTGGAAGAGATGCTGGAGGAACTTTTACGTCAGGGTCGAATATTAAATTAATTGATAATTTTGTTCCATATTTGTTTTCGCAGGTAGAGGTACGCAAACATGGTACTGTTATTGATAGAATAGATTATCTGGGAATTACTTCAACTGCTATTGCCACATGTCGATTATCAAAGCCTGAGCTCGAATATTTTAAGTCAGGCGGATTAATAACTGATGCGAAACTTCCACGGAAAGAGAATTCAGTGTTGTTTCCATTACGTTTGCTGTTTGGTTTCTTTAGTGATTATAAGGAAATTATGTGGAAGAGCGGGCTTCGAATAACATTTAAAAGAAGTGCAAATAATGATGTTTTATTTTATCGCTGGAAAACAAAAAAGCAGATGGTACTCTAGATGATGCTACATTAGCTCATGCTGCTAAATTAGTGACTACTTTAATGGAGCTTAGAATGCCAATTGTTGAATACGAGAAAAAATATTCGATGAAATTAAAAGCAGATATACTTCGACAACCTCAAATACAAATTGAATTTCTCACGTATCAAAGTATTCAACGACATGTTTCAGGTTCTTATTTCGAATTTGATGTAACAACACAGTTTAACTCACTACAGTTCCATATGCCTGATTTTGTAATAGTTCTTTTCCAAACTAATCGTGATGATAATACTCAGGAGAAAGACGCTACTAAGTTTGATACATGCAAGATTAAGAATATTTATTTAAAAAATGCTCGTAACGAAATCTTCCCTCGTGAGAATTTAAACCTGGATATCACAAAAGCAGATTATCTTAAAATGTATGTTAGTTACACTGCTTTTAAACGTGTAACACAGATAAATACTGATATGTTTTATTCCCCAAAAGAGTTTATAGAAAATGGTCCAATGTATGTCATCAATAGAAGTAAACGCAAACAAGTTGTTATTAACGAACGAACCAATATTAAAATTATAATGGATTTTGAAGAAACAGTCCCCGAAAAAACTTATTGTACAGTAATACTTATAGCTCAAACTTCATACATTTATGATGTGAAAAACGAAAGAGTGATAGAACAATTTTAGTGAACATGTTTTCTGCAAGTTAGAGTTTTCAAGAGAGAAACGAAAAACTTTGTTACATTGCATGTAAAACTAGAATTCACTCTTTCATGGATATCACAGATACAAAAAAGGAGAGAGAGATAAAAAATATGCAACTGAGAATCTTTAATACACCCACACATAATATGATTTTCACATGCCATTCACATTGATAGAAACTTCCGGTGTTACACATGCAATAAAGGAAAAGCAAAGCAAATTCATACAAAATATGGGTTTACAACAAGAGAGAAAGCTAACAACACAATTTGATGTTATTTTTTAAAACTTCAGCGCTTTCTTTTACAGCAATAAGCAAGTTCATCGTGGCAGTAACAAATTTTCACGAGCATGTCTCATGTTAAATATATCATTACGGTATTCATCTGATGCAAAGCAACTGTTGAAGTACTTCTGATTGCACCCGTATAGGAAACTAACAATTCATTACTTAGTTATAACACTATTCAATAAGTTAACAATCATATCAATAGATTAACACACAGTAAGGTAGCAATAATGTTAATGAATGATGATAATAGCAGCAATTAGCTGTGATATTAACAGATGGCGGTAGAGAGGTGAGGAATTCCGATAGTTCACAAGAAAAATCAATAGACGGCGGTAGAGTAGCAGAGAAAAAAATCATTAAATCTAGTCACAAAAAAACGGAGGTGGTGACATGTTAAATGGAGATTAACCATATAGAAAAAAATCTGCAGCCGTGGTCCAGAGGTGACGCCTTAAACGGTAATTTACAAGTACCAGTTTTATGTAGAACCCTTAAGATTCCTTTACTCTCAGCCCCTGGCTGCCAACCGATGTTATGGACGGTAATCGCAACTCCGAGGCGCTGGATTGGCGGAATAAATAAAATTCGGAATGCGTGTGAAATGAGTGCGGTTGTGAATGTTGTGAAGTGCAGTGTGGAAGTGTGGAAGAGGCTGATAAGAGGAGATGTGTCCCTGGAGGGCCCCGATCTGAGGAACTGGAGGACGTGTTCCAGTCGCCGGGATCCAGCTCGTCTGAAGAAGACCCCTCCCCGCTAGTGTAAATATGAGAGTGACTGAGATAGAATTAAGTTAGGATTAGGTTTGTTAGAATAGATTAGTAGTAGGATAGGAAAAGGGGCTAGAAATAGCGATAAATAGTTTAAAGGAATAGGAATATATTACTGGGGTTTTGCTGATGTGAAATTTTGTTATGAGGGATTCAGCTGTAATTAAAAATATGAATATAGAGAATAGTAATATTATAAAAACATATAAACTAGAAAGAAAAGCAATAGCGAAAATAGTTAGCTAGTGTAATGAATAAAAATGATAAGAAATAAACTAAAATAATAAATGAAATAATAAACAATATCTAGTGATGTGGGACTATTAAATGTGTAACTGAAAGGATAAAAGGGAAAGGGGAATTAAATAAATAAACAATAAAAAAAACACAAGTAATAAAGTAAAAAATACATTAAATAAATGAATTAACGTAAATAAACAATGTAAGAAACTCAAGTCAAGTCAAACTAAACAATGTACAAATACAAACAAAAATAAGAAAAATATATCCCCCAAACCGCGGAAAAAGAGCTTAGGTTTGTCTCCGGGAACTGGGCCAAGAAGATCTATGCTCCCCTTTCTCTCACTTTCTTTCTTTTTTTAGTAATTTTGGAAATTATAAAGGCGCAAAGGTCCTTCTGTCTCCGTGTCTCGACGCCGAGCAGGGGTTGAGGCGGGAGATAAACTGGGGATTGGCCTGCCCCAGTTTTTGGAGAATCCGTTTCAGATTTGCTGTGCTCATCAAGCGCGCGAAGCAGGGCTGAGCAAATAATGCTGAGAGGCAGGGGTGGTGGAGGTCCCCTAAATAAAAAATAAATAAATTGACATTAGCCCTGTATATCACACAGATTTCTTTCACAGCTCCTGCGTCACTTTATCCTCGAGCAGAGTATGCCGGGGATTGTCAACTTTGTTTACTTGACACATCTCGAAGTAAACAATAACAATGGAATAATGGACAATGAACTCTTGACTTCTCAATTTTTATCGTGATTTCCTAGTCCAAAAAAACTGTTTAAATTAACACTAATTAAACACGTCTCTTTAAACAAATCTTACGTAAGTATTACTCTGATTGCACTCCCCAATGTCAGCAAAAATAGTCAAAACTTGAAACCTCGTCTCATCCCTGGAATAAATACGTAGCTAATAGTTGAACGATACCTTTTCTAAATTTTGAATTTAAATTTATTTGTGACGTTTAGCTATATATGACTCAGACCTGGTAGGAACGGTAAGAGCATGCAGGAACGATTCGGTTACGTTCAAGATATAATCCCGCCATTTTTCTCATGTGTCTGAGAGGAAAAAACATTTAAAACCTAAGTCAAGATGATCACCTACTCTTATGGAACCCAGAGCCTCCAGATGGTCTACCAACTGAGCTACAGTTTCTTTTTCTATACCTCAAAATGAAATAGTATTTTCTAGCAACAAGGAGTTTTGAACACAGCGAAGTTTCTTCAATGATGTCCGTGTCCTAACTTAAATCTGCAGAAATTTATCCGAACAATTATTTGATGTTTGCGCGCTCGCTCTTTTTGCTGTACAGTTGTCGTTTTCATAAACTTTCTTCCTATACTCGGATCAGACATGGTTATAGTTCTTTTCAGTTCCGAATTCAGGTGGTCAAACCGCGAACTAACCTATCAACAAATACGGACACAGACAACAGACACGTCAGTCGAACGGTGAATGCAGTGGCGCTAACTGAAGAAGTTTCGTGTGAATACAAGGCCTGAAGCGCTTTTTTGAGTTTGGAGGTATAGAATCCAAATTGGGATGGTGCAAATAGAGTTTTGCTCGGTTTCTATCGATTTTGACAATAAAAAGTTTGGGGGCCAGTATCTCAAAAGACTTCGAAGTTACCTTCCGGACTTGAACAATTCAGAATCGATTCTTTCTATATCAGCTTTCATTTGATTTATTCGAGAACGAATATTCTTAACACCTGCATGAACACTATTGATTTTATACGTTATAAATTGGATAGTATTCATCCTAACTTTGAAATCAGCTTGTAACTGCGTCTTAGCATTACTTATTTTATCAGATATAATAGTTTCAATACACTCTATTCCGCCAACTCAATTCCTTTCGGATAGAAAACGTGTTGAGTGCATCAATCCCAGGGATTCTGATATGATTTTTAGTTACCCCAATAACACACATACGTGTTTCCAACGTTGATTTTAGGTTCATTTCGTACCGGTTGAAAAAACATACGTTTAGTTTTAAACTATATTTCAACAAAGATGTCATTACGTTGATAAGGCGTTAATGCAACGTGTATTCAATATATTGTTTTCAAATAAGTTATAGATTTTGTTTAATGTGTTTCTTACTAATCTTATGTAAAAAAATATAATTAAAAAACTACTTGAATGAGACAAACTAATTTTTATATTATGTTAAGCACGTTGAAAATTAATTGAATTTGAAACTATATTTCAACGAAGACAGAATTTCTTTGATACAGCGTTCATGTGACGTACTTTCAACTATCGTTCATACTGTCCTAGATTTTGTTTCACACTTTTAATTTAATTGCTTAAATATTATAATTAAAAGCAAATACAATAAAATTAACTACATTTTCATGTTCTCATTTGCATGTTGAAAAACAGCTTGAATTTTAAACTATATTTGATCGAACATTTAATTTCGTTAATAGGGCGTTAATGTCACGTGTTTTCAACTATGACGCACATTTCGCTTCATATGCGTTCTTCTAAGGCGACATATTACACTTATTGAGAAATACAAATTTAATAGTGCAGCCATGGTCAAGGTGTTAAATCAGAAAAAATACGCACAACAAAGAAAGTTGGAAAATATCTTTCTTCTCATTCTCACATGATGGTGAACAATGCGTAGCAACTGCATTCTAGACTGCGTGTTAATAATACAGATACCGTAATAAGCAGTGAACTTTCAAGGTGGTTCCATGGATTAGGGGATAAGGTACTATCGGGAAGTGCAGAACGTTCCTGTGTTCGAACCCTACAACAGCCGCTGGTATTATTTACTGTTCGAAAATTAACACAGTATATCATGATGAAAACAACAGATAAAATGAAACTAAATGTGTATATACCAATAGACAGCGTTCATGCTCTGTTTTTTCAATTAAACCAATATCTTCTCAACTATTATTCAACGTCGCATAAACCGTTGAACAAACATACATTTCCGTACATTTTCAACGTCAATATAACGTTTCGGTACCCACGTTTAAGCTACGCATTTTCATCGTTTGTGTGCTACTAATGTATGGGGTAAAGTAAAATCGAAACAAAGTTAGAAGGAGCAAGTACAATTTTTTAGCACTTAAACCGATATTTAACAGTAAATATTTTAAAGGTGGGGGGCTGTTTGTCTGGCAAAATCCCTGATCAGGGCTTCTTAGCTGGCGAGCCTAAGAACACGTAGCGTCGAAGTGCTAGGATCTTGAGTGTTTGCATGTACTTAAGCGAACAGAAATGCGTAAATAAGCGTGAAATTCCTCTATATTTAGTGCAATAACGAAGAGAGTAATATCATTTTTTTTAAATATTAAGTACTCATTATCATGAAGGAACAATTATAGTCTAGGTTGTACCGAGCGACCGTAGCTCAGATAGTAGAGAGTCGGTTCAGCTATCGGAAGGTCCTGTGAACGATCTAAGCGGCCGCTCATTCCTACTTTTCCTGGGTTCTCCCCTCAGTCACACCAAATGCCGGAATGGTGCTTACAAACTAGAACCCGACCGACTACCTTCCAAGAACATCTCCCCCAGGGTATAATACCCACGTTAATAAAGGTCAGTGGGGGCTTCATAGTCCAGTTGTTAGAGCGTTGGACTCATGTCCGCATGGTCTGCGTTCAATTCCCGTCTGGAGTCCCACTTATCAGCGTCCACCCAGTGTCGTAAGGCAATCTGAGAAGTCACGTGAATAAAGGAGTCACTCTGTCTAGAAAGTCCCTAATACGCCTGTTCGTGTACAGGTGGCGCGCAATGCTGACCACACTGCCGTCACTCAGGTGAACGCAGTTCCACCAACCGCATACAGATGCATTGGGGCAGGCTCAGGACCTCTCAGTCTGTAACGCCCGTGATTATTATTAATAAAGGTCAGTATTGCAATTGATTGAGATCATCAGAATGTACTGTCACTGTCTTATCCTACGGATATTCACGCTAGCGTTGGCAGAATAATAACAAAGAAGATTATTGGGATATTAGTCATGTAATCTGTTTACTTATGACTTTTAGGCATCTCTGACTTTGCCCGGGATAGAGACGTGAGAGAATTGGAAGGTAGCCGCCGAGGATTCGCCTGATAAAACTGAGAGAAACCTTGGAAAAACTCAGTGAGGGTGATCGGCCGCGGGGTTCGAATCCGCGTACCTGTAAACGAGTCAACTGATTTGGTGTGAGTGTATCACTCTTTATATAGATTTTGTTCCGATGTTGTTCTGAACCTAAAATCCATAAATCAATTCAATTCGTGCCCTGATGAAATCACTAAGGATGTAGCTATTGTGATGCTTGGGACTCTTTCGTAAGATAGAGGCCATTCCTCAGATAGAATTAAAATCTCAGACCAAACATCCTGTTGCGATTTACTCTTTATATCACTTCCCACCAAACGAATACAAGAATAGCGCCGTAATCAAAGCAAAATCTCCCTCCCTGCCTACTGAGCATAGAGGGAATAAAATATTTATTTAATGCTCTGGGAACGCACGTTCCAGATTTTGGGAGCTATATTATTTCGGGGAATGGCACAGCCATAATTTTCAAAGAATTTATTGATTTGTTATTAACTTGCGAAACGAGCTTCTAAGGACTGAAAGTCGTTTCTGGTAACGTAGATTCCGAAACACCCCGTTCAATGTATTGCAGCATGAACTGAACCCGTGACCACGCGCAAAGAAAGCGAGCGTCCTAACATCTTGGTTCCGAGTTCTCATTGTCTTTGTGTTAAAGGAGATTACACCGCTTCGGAAGTGAATATTATTTCTTCATCAAGTAATTTTTATGTATTATTATTTGTTCAATTGAATTTAATTTATGGCATTCAGGCATCTAAGACTTAGGCTGGGGAAGGGGAGGAGAAATATTACAAGAATATATCTGCCTGAAGGTACCATCCCGTCATTTGCCTGGTGTGACTGAGGAAAAACCCTGGACGGACCTCAGTCAGCATGGTAGGCCGCTGGGATTGAACCTACGACCTCCCGAGTGCTAAGCCAACGCTCTACCACCGAGCTACGACAGCTCTTTTGTGATTACACTTTTTGTTTTCTCTCTTCAATTGGCGTGAACGGGATTCGAACTCGTCATATTTAGGTTACTTGTACGGCATGCTAACCTCTGGATACATCGTATAATTATCTTAAAAAGAACGACAATGTGCGACACAATATGTTACATTAGATATAGACTTTTCACTACCCTTATAAGACCAATGTCTGACATTCGTTGCGTCATGCATCTTCCATTAAAATACGAAAAATATTGTCTTGTGCATTCCTTTCTTTAATAGAAAATCAACTAACAGGTCCCTTCCACGTCCTACCCTTCCACTTTCTTTCATAAAGGCCTTATAAGTTTACGAATCATAGTCTGCATTGGTAACACTACTTCCTACAACGAGTTGTTCCTGTAAACACGAATGTTTTGGTGATACTAGCGTCATCACAACAAGTGCATTCCTAGCTACAACAGACTTTACTTATTTTTTATATTCACAAAAAGAAAAAACACAAAGATTTATTTTCTTACATGTATTAAATAAATGTATTAAAGCTCTACACCTTAATCATTGGTTGTCTCGAACTTTTTTAAAGCGAGTTCTAGAAATGCCAGATTAGCTTCTTTTTTTTTTTACTTAAAAACACACACGTTTTCTCTTTAATATATTTTGTGTCAGTCAAATGTTGCCACAGTCTCGACACACGAACTTCCGTAACTCACTACAAAATTTCTTAGCAAATACAGCCTGAAGCAAAGAAAAAAGAAGAAGAAAGTTGTGCTTTTGATTCAGTTCTGCTCAACTGAGCTAGATTTGCAGGTCTTGGTTTCAAGACGGATGTGTAATGTACGCTGTTTGTAAGAGAAAACTCACAATAGAAATAACCTATTGCACAGCCGCCCACTGTCTTTATCACGTGACTGATAGATAGGTTGTGTGTTAAAACGCCTTTTTCTTTTTTTAAAAAAGAAAACAAGACTGTTCTTCCAGTAGGATCTTTAACAGCAAGCGAAAGCTTTTTCACCACCCATATAACCATTTTTTTCCCTTTAGAAAACAAAAAGCCAATTAAATTCAACGGTGAAATATAGTATTGAAAAAAAATTGAGCATGAAGGTAAAGCGTGAGTCGAGGGTGAAGGCGGGACCAGTTGCTCACCTATGGTGCTAGGGGTCCTCGGATCGATCCCTGCTCATGCCATGTGAACCTTGTGGAATACGACACCTTCCCGAATCATTTCCCCTCCTATCTTGGCCTGAGCCTTACATGCCTAAAGGTCATAAATTAATTATATTGAACTCATTTCTTCATATTTTCTTTAGAACTAAATACCTAACACTTTAAGTTACTAACTTGCATAAATTCCATATCAATTTGTCCTTCGTTATTATATATTACCAAGTCTTTCGTTTTCCGATTGCTAAGTACCGACCCTGAAACCTGTTCATAGATATCAATATACTCCTGGATAACAGGATAATCTTTTACACTATTCACTACTAAGCACACATCGTCAGCATATGCAAACACTTTTTGGTGCATTAGAGGACCCATAGCTGTGTGCAACTCACTTTGTAATTTATACAAAAGTGGGGATAAGGCAACCGCATATAAAAATAAACTACTTTGACAACCTTGGCTGATCCCTCTCTGCATCTTCAGCGCAGGCAACAAATTATTATTTAACATCATTTCGGTGGTAGCGTCTTTATACAGATATTGTAGATGTTGTATGAATTTCCTTGCCACGCCGTACCGTTGAAAAATATACCACAAATACGTATGGGAAATTTTATCGAAATCAGAAACAAAGTCAAGATGGAGCAGGTGAGAAGTAATTTTATAATTTTGTGCTACTGCGATATAATCTGGAAGCGTTAATAGTATTTGGAAAAGATTTTTACCAGGGCCACCACCATATTGATGGGGGCTAATTAACTCCAATGCGTATTTACTAAGTCGGTTTATAAGACAACGACAAATTATCTTTACATCTGTCGTCATTAAGAATATGGGTCAATAGTGGCCGATTTCGATCGGTTGTGGAACTTTTGGTATAACAATCATCACTGCAGGTGATGGTCGTTTAATAGATGCCGGCTCGTTCATCCATTGGTTTACAAACTGGTTAAGAGTAGGTCCCATTATAGGGCAAAATTACTGATACGGTCCTGGCGAAATACCATCAATTTCGGTGCTGGCTTTGCTATTAGCTTTATTTACCGCTTCTTTGACTTCATCAGCGGCGTATGGCGCTAACAGAGCTTTATTAATTTCTGGAGTTATACAATGAGGAACGTATTGACCAGTTTCAAAACCACTGACACGGTCATAAGTTTGGAAAGCTTCCGTATATTATTCCACAAATGCATTGCGGATGCCATCATAACCTTTATTCATGTCATAAATACGTGTTATTAAGTGTTTGTATTACGTTTTAATTCATGTAATAAATGGGCCACTGAATAATATCCACTCGGGTCAAAAATGGAACTTTACTTGTCAGTATATACTCATAATATTTCTTACGGTTATATGTTAAGAGCAGCGCTTTATATTTTTTCACTAATTTTATTAAGGCGCGTTTTGAATTGCGTCTTTTTGTGCCTCTAAGAGACACCGATAGTAAAAGGTATATTTACTTCGTTTATCTCGATTTTGTGAATGAGTATGCCAACGGTTAAATGATTGCATTTTAGGTTTACAACACAGATACCACCAGTCAACAATATTCCTATATTTACGTTGTAGTGTAAGCCAATAATGCCACTTTTGTTGCAGTTGTTCACTGAACCTGGGATCTTCCAATATACTATTGTTCATTTTAGAATAACCAGTATCTGTCTGTAAGATAGGCGTCGGAACTCGTAACTTAAGCACTATGCACAGATGATCGGAAACACATACAGGGTATCGAAAATTTTCTTTCACTTCGTGTACCATCTATGGTTTTATATAAAACCTGTCTATACGGGAACTTGCATTGGCTCGAATATAGGTTGGAGCATAGTCGTGGCAATGTAATATATGCCATGTGTCGACTAAGGGGAATTCATTTTCAAGGTCTCGAAGTGCCGGGCAATAATTTTGTCCTGATTCTGAATCTGACCTTTTTGTGGTGCAATTGAAGTAGCCACCCATAATTACGAATGGTGTGTGCATTCGTAAATAAATTGGTACGTCATGAGCATAGAATGAGTTTCGGGCATGTCTGTTTGTAAATATTAATGAGGGTGATTTGTTGATAACCCGCACCAATAATCCGCCCGGAAGTGTGGTACTGTAAATGCGTCAGAGTAATACCATTGCGGGTTACAATCGCTGTACCCAAGTTATTATATGTATAGTTAGCATACACATTCTATTCGGCTGGTAATTTTGTAATTTCAGGACCCACTTCCTGTAAAAATATTATCTGAATATCTGATTTGATAATAAAGTCTTGAAGGGCGCGCCTACGAGTGGGACTGAATGCCCCCTCAAGATACTCGCAATGGTGAGTATCTGTGCCATGATCACAGCAATTAAGGTTAGGTTAGCCATACTGTCTAAAGGTACGCCGTTGAGTCACGACACCACAATTCAAAACTTCCACCCAAAATTTAATTCATCACTCCCTCGTGACGACCCTGATGTTATAGTTCGCACATTCAAACCACTCCCTTTTTTATTCCATTTTCCAATATTCAAATTCGGTTTCTTGCATGACCGTTTCCGCTTTTTTTCCTTGTAGGTACTATCTTCAGATTAGCATGTAGTAACACCACAAAAAAGGACAAAAGTAGTACAAAATTATAGGGTGGTTTCGAAGTTGAAATTCGAAAGTCGGAGAGAGACGCGAAGTTGGAATCCAGGAAAAGAATTGCTCATAACTTTTTTAGATGCAAGCACAAAACTTTTTATTGATGTCACAAAAGTAGTACAAAATTATAGGATGATTTTGAAGTTGAAATTCTAAAGTCGAGGAAAGACGTGAAGTTGGAATCCGGAAAAATAATTACTTATAACTTTTTTTAGACGCGAGCACAAAACTTTAAATTGATGGCACAAAAAACCACAAAAGTAGCACAAAACGATAGGGTGTTTTTGAAGTTGAAATTCGAAAGTCGGTGGGAGACGTGAAGTTGGAATCCGAAAAAATAATTGCTTATAACTTTTTTTAGACGCGAGCACAAAACGTTTATTGATGGAACAAAAAGTAAATAACTAGCACAAAATTATAGGGTGGTTTCGAAGTTGAAATTCGAAAGTCGGGGAGAGACGTGAAATTGGAATCCGGAAAAACAAGGCTTATCACTTTTTTTTAGACACGAGAACCACTTTTTATTGATGGCACGAAAGCAGCACAAAATAATAAGGTGGTTTCAAAGTTGTAATTCGAAAATCGGGAATAGACGAAGTTCGAAATAAAAAAAAAGTTTATAACTTTTTAGACAGGAGCACAACTTTTTATTGATGGCACAAAAAAGCCCAAAAGTAGCACAAAATTATAAGGTGGTTTCGAAGTCGAAATTCTAAAGTTGGGGAGAGATGTGAAGTTGGAATCCGGAAAAGATCTGCTTATACATTTTGTTTAGACACGAGCACAACACTTTAAATTGATGGCACAAAAAGCACAAAATAGCACAAAATTATAGGGTATTTTAGAAGTTGAAATTCAAAAGTTGGGGAGAGACTAATTTGGAATCGGAAAAAATTCCTTATAACTTTTTAGACGCGAGCACAAAACCTTTTATTGATATCACAAAAAAAGCACAAAATTTGCACGAAACAATAGTGTGGTTTCGAAATTGAAATTCGAAAATCGAAGAGAGGCGTTAAGTTGGAATCCGGAAAAAGACTTGCTTATAACCTTTTTAGACGAAGAGCACAAAATTTTTTATTGATGTCACAAAAGTTGCACAAAATTATAGGGTGGTTTTGAACTTGAAATTCTAAAGTCGGGGAGAGACGTGAAGTTGGAATCCGGCTCGTAATTTCTTTTAACTTTTTTAGACGCGAACACAAAACTTTAAATTAAAGGCACAAAAAAGCATAAAAGTAGCACAAAATGATAGGGTGTTTTTGAAGTTGAAATTCGAAAGTCGGGGAAAGACGTGAAGTTGGATTCCGGAAAAATAATACTTATTACTTTTTATTGATGGCACAAAAGCAGCACAAAATAATAAGATGGTTTCAAAGTTGTAATTCAAAAATCGGGAAGAGACGAAGTTCGAAATAAAAAAAAGTTTATAACTTTTTAGACGCGAGCACAACTTTTTATTGATGGCACAAAAATGCCCAAAAGTAGCTCAAAATAATAGGTTGGTTTGAAGTTGAACTTCAAAAGTCGTGGAGAGACGAAGTTCGAATTCAAAAAACATGCTTATAACATTTTTAGACGCCAGAACAAAACTTTTTATTGATTTTACAAAAGAGCACAAAATTATAGGGTGTTTTTGAAGTTGAAATTATAAAGTCGGGGAGAGATATGAAGTTGGAATCCGGAAAAATAATTGCTTATAACTTTTTTAGACGCGAGCACAAAACTTTAAATTGATAACACAAAAAAGCACAAAACTAGCCCATAATGATAGGGTGGCTTGGAAGTTGAATTTCGAAAGTCGGGGAGAGACGAGAAGTTGGAATCCGGAAAAACAATGCCTATTACTTTTTGTTAGACACGAGGACCAAACTTTTATTGAAGGCACAAAATTGCACAAAAGTAGCTCAAAATTTTAGGGTGTTTTCGAAGTTGAAATTCGAAATTCGGGGAGAGACGTGAAGTTGGAATCCGGAAAAAGAAGGCTTATCAATTTTTTTAGACACGAGAACCAAACTTTTTATTGATGGCACAAAATGATAGGGTTGTTTTGAAGTTTAAATTCGAAAGTCGGGGAGAGACGAAGTTGGAATCCGAAAAAAATTGCTTATGACGTTTTTAAAAGCGAGCACAAACCTTTTTATTGATGGCACAAAAAGCACAAAAGTAGTACAAAATTATAGGGTGGTTTCGAAGTTGAAAGTCAAAAGTCGAGGGAGACTTAAAGTTGGAATCCGTAAAAAGAGCTCCTTATAACTTTTGTTGATACGCGAGCTCAAAACTTTAAATTGAAGGCACAAAAAATCACCAAAGTAGCACAAAATTATATTGTGTTTTCGAAGTTGAAATTAGAAAGTCGGGGAGAGACGAAGTTGGAACTCGAAAAAAAATTCTTGAAGCTTTTTTAGACGCCAGCACAATACTTTTCATTGATGACAGACAAAACACCAAATAGCACAAAATTATAGGGTGGTTTCGAAGTTGAAATTCGAAAGTCGGGGAGAGACGTAAAGTTGGAATCCGAAAGAAATAATTGCTTTTAACTTCTTTTAGACGCGAGCACCGAACTTTTTATTGGTGGCACAAAAAAAGCACAAAATTATAGGGTTGTTTCGAAGTTGAAATTCGAAAGTCTGGGAGAGACGAAGTTGGAATCCCAAAAAATATGGATTATAACTTTTTTAGACGCGAGCACAAAACTTTAAATTCATGGCACAAAAAAGCACAAAAGTAGCATACAATTATAGGGTGTTATCGAAGTTGAAATTCAAAAGTCGGGGAGAGACGAAGTTGGAATCCGAAAAAAATGGCTTACAACTCTTTTAGACGCGAGCACAATACTTTTCATTGATGACACACAAAACACCAAATAGCACAAAATTATAGGGTGGTTTCGAAGTTGAAATTCGAAAGTCGGGGAGAGACGAAGTTGGAATACAAACAAATATGGATTATAACATTTTTAGAAACGAGGACAAAACTTTAAATTGATGGCACAAAAAGCACAAAAGTAGCATAAAATTATAGGGTATTATCGAAGTTGAAATTCGAAAGTCGGGGAGAAATGAAGTTGGAACCCGAAAAAAATGGATTATAACTTTTTTTGATGCGAGCACAAAACTTTAAATTGATGACACAAAAGTAGCGTAATTTTATAGGCTATTTTCGAATTTGTAATTCGAAAGTCGGATAGAGACGAAGTTGGAATCCGAAAAAAAAAAAGTATTTATAAGTTTTTTAGAAGCGAGCACAATACTTTTTATTGATGGCATCAGAAACACAAAAGTAGCACAAAATTATAGAGTGGTATCGAAGTTGAAATTCGAATGTCGGGGAGAGACGGGAAGTTGGAATCCGGAAAAATAATTGCTTCTAACTTTTTTCGACGTGAATACAATACTCTTTATTGATGGCACAAAAAACACAAAGTAGCATAAATTATAGGGTGGTTTCGAAGTTGAAATTCGAAAGTCGGGGAGAGATGTGAAGTTGGAATCCGGAAAAAGAGCTCCTTATGTATTTTGTTCAGACGCGAGCTCAAAACTTTAAATTGATGGCACAAAAAAGCACAAAAGTAGCAAAAAATTTGGTGTAATTTCGAAGTTGAAATTCGGAAGTCGAGGAGAGACTAAGTTGTAATCTGAAAAAATGGCTTATAACTATTTTAGACACGAGCACAAAACTTTAAACTGATGGGACAAAAGGCACAAAAGTTGCATAAATTTATAGGATATTTTCGAAGCTGAAATTCTAAATTCGGGGAGAAACGTGAAGTTGGATTCCGAAAAAACAACACCTTATAACTTTCATTTTAGACGCTAGCAGAAAACGTTTGATTGATGGCACAAAAAACCACAAGAGCAGCAGAAGATTATAGGGTGGTTTCGAAGTTGAAATTCTAAAGTCGGGGAGAGACGTGAAGTCGGTATCCGGAAAAGGAATTGCTTATAACTTTTTTGGACGCTAGCATAAATCTTTGTATTGTTAGCACAAAAAAGTACAAAAGTAGCACAAAACTTGAGCCAAGTTTCATTAGAGGGTTCGATATCGGGATTCTAACTTCACGGAGCTCTGAATTTTCGGTTTTGAAGGCATTGACATTAATATCCGTTGCAAATGCTGTTATTTTCCTCTCCTTTCTCTTGTTTATTGTACTATGAATGCGAGAACTAAATTTACTGTCTTTACTTTCATTGCAAATGTGCTTTTAAGTATGGAAACGTAGGTGACGAAACGATTACGTGCTCAGATGTATGCATCGTTTCGAAATACTGTATCATTACGTATTTTAATGAATGTTACTTTTTCTACACGTAATAATATTTTAACATGTCTTATTGCACTTAAAAAAACATCTGCACATTTTTCCCAATTGCGAAGGTTCATGCTTCCTTCCAGGGCTCGAATCTGGCATCTTTGGTTTACTGTTTCCGAAGATTCTCGAAGTTGGAGTTAGAGAATTTTCAGCTGATAATTACCGTAATCAATGCGGTTATCGTTTTTGTAATAGGGTGTACCTAGGTACATTCAGCCAATCAAAATCTGAGCGCACTCTTTAGCAGCTCTTAAAAAGTGTAAGTCCAGAAATTCAGCTATATGGCAACCTCGCAACAGCATGAGTGACCACTGCGCTTGCTTTAATACAATGAGTGTATTAATTCAGTTTTAGAGTACTAATGTTTCTGAAGCAAATAATGGTTGTAAATCTGATCGTGATGTAGTGAAAAATATGTGAATAAAAGTAATTAGAAATATTCGTTTGTTATTATTGGTCATAAAATAAATTACAATACAGCGATATTGCTACGTCTGTAATCATTAGCGATGAAGTTTTGCTTATTCCCACTTGAGACGTTAAATACTTTTTTGAAACTTTTAACAAATTATACATGGTTTTCATATGTATAGAATCTAACAAAATAGTAGTCAATAGAAGATTAACTCATAAATGCACGAAAAACTGTAACTGAAACAAAAATCAGTTTTATATAACTTTTGCTTTGCTTTTATTACAGTAAGAGTTGATCTTGAAGCCCATCTGTCTGATTTCTTCATGTCCGTGCGCGCTGCGTCGCGTTAACATTTTTCCCTTTTCGTCTATAAAGCTGGCGAGGCGAGTTCGAGTCCCGAAGCTTGCTCTGCTTTTCTCACAAAGCTCCGATATCTGTGTTCATATTGCATGTACGTATTAGTTTGATTACCTTTCCTTTAATAAGGGTTACCCATTTCAAGTTTTAGTCTAACAATTATATCAAAAGTTTTAATAGTCGTATCAAAATGTTTAGAAAGGAGCAGATTAATATGAGATCATATTCGCTGACGTCAAACTTGAGGTCAGTGACTCACTATCTGCTTTACTGTAATTTAATCACTTGCATGAATTCTTAAAATGCAGAAGGCTAACCAATTGAAAAGGGTCTGACAATTTTAAACACCAAATTAGAAACGGCTGGATAAATCGAGATCGCTGAACTTAAATTTGAAGTCATTTTCTCTGTACCTGTTTTCGTTTAGGCGCTAGCCTCCATTGCAGATGGAGGAATCAAAATTAAGAGGTGCAATGGTTTAGGCTAGCTAACAGACAGAACATACCAGGTGGACAGGAGAAATTACGGGAGCTCTCTTGCTCTTGATAGATCTAACCTACGTACAATAACGACTTAGAAACAGATATGTATATTGATGTTTAAATCGACAACATAAAGAAAAGGAAACACACACAATCAAGCGTTAAACAAAACTATATTAAACTTCAATTCGAATCAACAATAATTCCACACTCTATATCAAGTTTCTGCAATAAAGCGCGCAGATCCGTAGTTACGGGCTTCAACTTGCTATTTTAAATCTGGCTGAACAAAATTGAAAAAAAGCAATTTTCCCATTCGTCGGACTTAAAAATCCTAAGGAAATATATATTTTCCATTATAATGTCCTCCATCGAACCTCTCATTTTCATTAACAGCAATTCACAGATTTCTTCTTTCACAGTTTCTCCACTCCAGTTCACCTCCGCGCAATTATCTCGTTCAATAAACTGTATATTTACTTCTGTCTTTTCTTGCAAGTTCTCTGGTGTCAACTATTCTTCATCCCAGACATCAGTTTCCTCTGCATTATCCAATTGCACTTGACTTTTGGCTTCGTTTCCCAAATTTACAATTCTGCCTTTATCCCTTAATTGAACTCGTACGTGTTTTTTCTATCAACGTCATCCGCATTTTCCGAGTGTTTTCTGTAGGATTCCACAACTTACGTCTATCGACGGATTGAAATCGCAAGGTTCTCGACTTTCAACTGAAGTAACGCAACATGTTGATTCAAATTAATGAGGTCCAAAACACGTAATTTCACCAGGTTGTTTCTTCTTAACCACAAATAATGGGTTGTTATGTTTGGAAATCGTGGGCTCAATGATATCAAGTTCCAGCCATTGGTTGATTTGCTCTCTTACTTTGTCTCGAAAGGCAAAAGGTATTGGATACGATATTTTACAATAGCTTCTTTAGTGTTTACTTTAATCTCGTAAACAAACTTATTGCAACTCCCCGGATAATTCGTAAACACATCTCTGTTCTTCATCAACACATTATAAAGTTCGTCTTTATCTGTTCAGGAAAGTGAAGTTTTCGAAACAACCTCTCGGATCTCCTCAGGTTCAGCACCCTTTCTGGTGAATTTTGGACTTGATCTCACCTCATTAGTAGAAAATTTATGCATATTTCTTAATTCTTCTTCTATTTCTCCAGTGCATAATCCATGCACTTCATCCAAGAAACGTTGACTTTCTACTTGGGATATCATTAATCTCTTCAACCTTTCTTCTCAGTTTCCACACCACATTGCCTTCCTTGCATCTTCATATACTTTTGCATTTTCGTCTATTTCTTTCTCCCAATTGTCATATGCCTGTTTCAACTCACATTGCTTTTCGGTCAACAACGCACAACAATATGTTTCATGAAGAAAACGTATTACTTCAACATCCCTGAGCATACTATCATTTCTGTGTGCAAACGTTCCATCTAAATCTTCTTTACTGTCGTGAAAATCTATCGAACATGAGGGTCCTTTTATCTTAACTGACACATCCACATCATTCACCTTTAAACTTTTAACCTGTCTGATCATCGGTACAATTAATTCATGATCCCTATATCGCAGGTGAATTTCGTAGTTTCTAAAGTCTAATTTCATCTGAATAAATTTCATGAAATCTCTTCCACACAAAATTTCGTTATTCAAATCCCCCACAACATACGTACGAAAACTGATATCCACGTCATTGATACTTAAAAGAATGACTACTTCTTCTTTCACCACTTTCTTCCTAGTTCCGGTAAAATCTATTCCTTGGAGACGATACCATTTTACTTATTTCCTTCCAGCAAACATTATTGATGAGGCTAGCTAAAGCTCCGCTATCCATCAAAATAGTTACTAGATACCCAATTATAGATGCTTCAATTAAGCTGGTTGATAAATCTCCTGAATCTTCCCTGACACCTATTTCATCTCTGTCTTCAAATTCCTCTTCCTGATCACAATAACTCCATGCATCAAGACAAAACCTAGAATAATTTATTCGAACAATCTTAATACTATTATTGCCTCCTTCAGTTTTGACATTGTCAACTATTATTTCATTATGTATGCATTTGTCTCAAATAATTCGGTTATCACTTCTGACACAGCATCCATGACTCAAAGTTAAATCCTCATGTCCATCACTCCTTACTTTATAGCACGAGTCGTACTGTTGAGAACATCCTGAGTCTTCTCGACTCAGGAACGTTGTGAGTTGTTTTACTTTTCTTGAAAAGAAGATCGATCTGCATTCTGACTGTAACCTTTCTCGTTTCCATCATCGCCTCTTCGGTCATCATCATTTTTATATTCTGTTCGTGGGACTACTCGTCTATTCGCGCATTCCTCGCTTCCTCTATTATCCAACCTCCAAGATTGTTTTCTATATCTTCCAGGATAGTTACCATTATGACCGCCAGGACCATTCGAATAGTATTTCCTCCATGATGTTGGTCCGCTCTCCATATACTGATTCGGTCTCTTAAAATTATCATTCCATCTCCTATTGTTGTTTTCTTCGTCCCTTTGTGCGCAATCGTTACCAATATCTTCCTCGTTATTTCTTCCACTACTAAAATTTCCTGGTTGTACTACTTCATTTCTCTTATTCCAATGACTTTTTCTCAAATCATGATAATTCCCATCATCTCCATTCAAAACTTGATGATGTTTCCAAAATTTTGTTTCCCTACGTGGATATTGAATATTCTGTGCGGAAAGTTCCCCAGTTAGTACTTTGTTTACTGGTACAGTTCTATTATTTTGATTGATATCTCGTCTTCCACCATTTCCATATGGCACATTGTTCCTTTTCCTTTCCGAACACGAAAAGATCTGTTCTAACTTCCGTATTGTATCTAATATGTCCACTAAATTGTTGACTCGAGATGATGCCATATGCTTTTGATGAGAATAAGGTAACAGAGGAAGTAGAGAAACGCATATTGCTTCCTCTTGAACATTAGGATCCAAATATATTATTGTTGCGTACCTATCCGTCACAAATTTTTCCACAGACGTATGCATTCTGTAATCAAATTGCTCACTTTGTAATCTTGCCAATTTACCTGTCATTAAAGTTTCCGAATGATAATATTCAAGAAATGGTATTCATAAATCCTTGTAATCATTAAATTTATGTGATTGGACAAGAACCAACTCCTTGCTGATTTCTCTAAAAGAAACGAAATAAGTTCCAGCCATTGATTCTCATTCACTCCGGCCAACTTACATTCCCTTTCAAATTGATTCATAAACGTGTTCGCGGACATCTCATTATTATTCCCATTCAAATGTGTAAAGTATTTTCCGTCAGGCACCTTCAAACGAGTTGTTGCTCCATGATCAGTACGCGCGAAATTAATTTGATTACCATCGAAAGTATCAATATTCTCCCTCTGTCTTCTCAGTCGAACGTTACTTCCTGATATAGAATTCTCTCGTCCACAGTATCCCATGTGCCATTTTTGCTTCCGTATCAGATACATCACTGGCACTCCCATACGCTTCATCGTTTCTCTTATCTTCATATTTTACATTTCGACGAATCATTTATCTTATCTGTTCATCAGCACCTTCATACGAGCACACACGTTTCACTATCTTCCAATCCCCATATTAAATCTAATTTATCTTTGATTTCAACGTTCTCTTCTATAATTAGTTTAAAATTCTCTAAAGCATTCACTACGTCTTCATCGAGAGTTCTAAAATGTTCTTCGATATTATTTATCCTAGTGGTATGACTATCTATAATTGTGTCAACTTACTTCATACATTGTTTACTTAACGTAGAAACACTGTTCCGCGAATCTATACTGTTTTTTCCATCCTTTCATATATATCTTCAAGATCACATCGCAATTCTTCATGCACTAATTTTTAATTCTTCACACACTGAGAGGAAATGTCACTTACTTTCTTATTTGTATCACCTAAACTCTTCTTCACTTCTTTCAGATGTTCATCTAACGTCTTTTTAGCTTTTACGATTTCGATATGCATATTTTCACTACGGGATTTCAAACAGTTAATCTTAGCTTTTACACCTAACATACCTTTGGTTACCTCCCCCATTTGAGATACTAATCCTGATTTCAAGTTCTCAATCATCTTTGAGATCTGTTTATTCTGCTCACTCAATTCAGTACGTATCCCGTCACTATGTTCTATTAATATTTTTTCATGTTCTCTTAACTCAGTACGTTTCCCATCATTCTGTTCTGTTAATTTTTTTATCTGTTCACTTAGGTCGGAAGGTATTTTACCAGCTGTTTTCTCGCATTGTGATAACACCTCCGCAATTGCTGATAGCAGTTTGGTTTTAGAGTCCATGATTTGATTTTCTATACTTTCCATCTTATCATTGATACTGGTAAGGGTCAACATGATTTTCTCTATCCCCTCGGGTCACCGTGTCCCGTTTCCTGGTCTTCATGCCCTCTACGACGTGACATTATTAAAAATTTCGGACTAAGTGCCTACTGTTCCAGATCGAAAATATTAATAAAATGTCAACTACTTTAAAAATTACTCTAATATCTCAAAGAAAATTAATTCAAGTGCGCCTGTTTCATCAAAATATTTGGAATTTATACATATTATTATAAAAATATGTACTTTGGAATTTTTGTTGGATAAAACACATGCAATCTAACTTAATGCGCCGTATATTCTTAGAAAATCGCAATTGTATATTTTACTAGAAAACATATGACATACAGATACAAGGCCTAAAGTGGGCATTCGAAACTATTCATATTAAAGCATAAATATTCGTGGCCAATCTTATACTATTCACTAGATGCCCCCAATCATTGATTATTAAATTATTAAACCAGCTTATTTTGAAACCTTTTTTCACAAACATACAACAACGAAATATTAATGATAATATTATTTACGTGTATGAGTACTTAGAATAACGCACATCAATAATCTGATTTCATACTAGTATTTTTATACGAAACGACAAAACTGGCTAGTATTACATAAATACCGGTACTCGAAAACAGAATAAATATACATACATAAAATGTGCAAATATTCACGAAGACATTTGCAATAATATCGTACACTTTTCTGTTCTCTTTATTTTGTCCCTTGCAAAACCTTTATTATATTTGCCTAAGAAAAACATCAAAATTTTATTCAAGGCAATGCACCATCAACAAAGATATGCGAATCCCATTTTACTCTTCACTCCCGGGAAAAATTGGAGTTCGTTTGAGTTTATGAAACAGATGATACTTAAGCTACGATCATATATGCAAATTATATTGAGAGAAATAATTAAACGACGAAACATAAACTCAAAGAGCATAATTGAAATAGTAATTTGTCAATGATTGATTGGTTAATCGATGAATGGGTCCTAGTAGAAACGAACGGAGATGTATTTCGGCACCAATTTTACAATTTATTTCGTTATGATCCATTTCTGTGTTTGTGAGGCACGTCGGAAAATGAACCCGATGGATTTACGCTTACGCTAGAAAAACTACCCAACTGGCTGACGGTCTGGGGGGAAAGATTCACTGCACAGGCGCTATTTTTAAATTTAGCCACATTCATCTACCATATGGAAAACAATGGTTGCGTTAAATAGGCAACACAAATTTCCACAAATTCTAATTACTTAACAAGACGGGACGAATAACAAGGTTTTTGTACGTCGGAGATATGAGAGCGATGCACCGACAAAATTTACTTACTTTAATAAATTTTTGTAATAGCAAACAAACACCAGCATCGAACAGTATTTAAAGATAGTTTCATAGTTTGTGAGACAGGCAAATGCTAACACGCCAATATTCGCTGCTAATTCGCATATCACAGAAGGCAAAAACATCCCTTTCCACCAACAAATTTCTACTCAAATAACAGCATAATTCTCTATATGGTTATATTTCTATTTTATTTTATGCACAACACCTGATAAAAACAATATAACACTTTTTCGAAACACCTCGTTATAATCAAACGAAGTTCTCCAACACTCGTGTCGTACACACACTTATTACGTGGCGCATGTATTCAAAAAGAACTGTTTCATTTTCGTGGGTGACGTCTCAATTATCCACAATACTCGCTGACGAAATTCACTGTCACTCATTCACTGCTTACCTGGTTCTCACCGATACACTGCATTTACTTCAAATAATTATCTGGTGTAGTAAAAAGTAATCCATTATTTTTGCATGATATTGAAGGCTTGACTTACCATAGTTAGAATGATCCGATTTAGGTCACATATGCGCCGTTTTGTTCGATAATTTGTTGCCATTTGGAAGGTAATATCATGATGCCTCTCTCATAGAAGCCCTTGTCCCTATTGGCAAAAATTGAGACAGTCGATGTTCACAAGCCTCTCTTGAAGCGAATTTTTCACCAGCAAACATGTTCGCCATGGACAGGAACAGATGATAATCACTCGGTGCCAGGTCCGGACTATAAGGTGGATGCATAAGAGCCTCCCAGCCAAGCTCCCGGAGCTTCTGGCGAGTCACTATCGATGTGTGTGGCCTGGCGATGTTCTGGTGGAACACAATGCCTCTCCTATTGGCCAAAGCTGACCGCTTCTGGGCGATTGCTGTCTTCAGACGGTCCAATTGTTGACAGTACAGTTCCGAGTTAAGGGTTTGGCCGTAGGGGAGCAGCTCATAGTAGATAATTCCCTGCCAATCCCACCAAACACACAGCAAAACCTTCCTGGCCGCCAATCCTGGCTTGGGCACCGTTTGCGCCGGCGCACCGCGCTTCGAGCACGACCGTTTTCGCGTGACGGGTTCGTAAGTGATCCACTTTTCATCACCAGTCACCAACCGCTTCAGAAATGGGTCGCTTTTGTTGCGATTCAGCAGCGATTCGCAGATGGAAATTCGGTCCATGAGGTTTTTTTGCGTTAACTCGTATGGCACCCATACATCAAGCTACTTTGTGTATCCTGCCTTATGCAAATGGTTCCACACGGCTTTTTGTGCAATGTTTAGCTCTTGGGCAATCGAAACAGTGCTTACATGACGGTCGGACGCGACAATGTCTATGATTTTATCGACATGTTCGACACGTGGCCTTCCAGTGCGTGGTACATCTTTGACGTCAAAATTACCGGAACGGAATCGACGAAACCAAAATTGCGCGTGATTGGCTGTTACAGTATCAGGACCATAAACACTATTCACATTTGCAGCCGCCTGGCTTGCGTTTTCGCCTTTATCGAAGAAAAACTGTAAAATATAGCGTATTTTCTCTTTGCTAGTGTCCATTTTGACGCGCGCTCACACAACACTGAGTCAACTCATCACAACTATCTGAACAGTGTTTGTAGTACGCAATCTCATCGTTTGAACGCCATCTCGTTGAACCCGCTCGTACTTATATAACGCGAGATACAGATCACTGAAGCCATCTATTGGCAAAATAATGGATTACTTTTTACTACACCAGATATTTTATTTATATCCAGCAGACTTGCATGATTTGGTGTGTTTGTCACCGTAGGTTTATTATTTCTGCACTTGAAGAAAATGCCACGATCGTCTCGAACGGCAAATATCTAACGCCTGCAATACTTTGCTTATATCACGTTGATTAATACCATTGTGGCACACTCGACGACAGAGATTCTTATGTCGATCTCCCCTCATAATTCATTGTTCCTCAGGCCTGGTGTGTGATTACCATTTTGTAAGTTTCTGTTAAGTTAAAAGTCACACACGAGTCAAACGCAAAGCTTTACAATATTCTTACAGCGCTCCAGCTAATGGCAATTAGTTCAAAATCCTCGAAACGAACAGCGTCTCTGTCTAGCAGGGAGATAAAAGAAAACAAGTAAAGCTGCAAAACAGAAACTCTTACTTCTTAACGTTTGTCTGTTTTCAATTTCTAACTCTTTTTGTTTTTTCTCTTCTTACTTCTCTGATTCGTACTGGCATAGTGCTTCCAACTATTCTTGTTAATCCCGATGTTAAGCACTAGCTTTCATATTTCACCAAAAAAGAGGAAATTGGACAGTTATAGTTGGTGAAAGTTTCTGTATGTGACTTGAATTTATCTTTCATTTTTATGGAGTGAATGTTTGGGATGGTCTCTTAAACTCAGGTCTCTGTCACTACCTTTCCTTATACTATGGCTTAGTATAAGCTGATAGTAATTTTAATTATTTTTCAACAAAACGACATTTCAGATGTTCACTATTGTTACACTTTGTGTCCTCGAACCTCAATTTGTACGAAATATGTACTGATACTTTACCGTTAAACTCTGTTCAACCTGTACCATACGTATAACGTATATTTCGATATTTATTTTCTACGTCATCAGATTACGTTGCTTGAATTATTTCCTATGTTAATATTGTAGATTAGTCCTTGTGTGGATATCTCCATATTAATATTTCAATCTTTTATACGCGCTTCGAATCAAAATTTCTATTATTATTACTATTATTGTTAATATGAACTTTACGTTGAAAATATATTTAGTTGATTTAAAAATAAAACTGTAATTTTATCCATTTATTCAAAGATTAAATCTGTAACGCTATTTTTCTTTCAGAAGAAAAAAAATGGTTTTTAAGAACGATGTTGCTTAAAATTAAAAGATCGGCCCCTTTTTAAACAGAAATGGGTCTCTAACAACTAGTATGTTATGACTAGCTTCGGTATGCAATGACTATAACTAAAACTAAAAGTTCGCACAATAACTAAATGCTATCGTGTCTGTCGATTAATGTTCAAATTACGTATTTTATTTTTTCAGAACTGCTGCTTAATCTAGAGGTTTATGTCTTACGTATGGACGTAACGAATCACATAGATCGTTGCTGTACATTTATCGCCTTTGTTACCGGTGTATTCTATCTCATACGTGTTTGGTGTTATTTCGCGTATGATTTTCGCAGAAATAGATAATCTATTCGTAAAAATCTGTGAAACATTAGCACCGTATGCTACAGATAAAACCAAAACATTTTTATTGGGATTAAATTTCAAAACTTTTCTCTGCTGTGCGGTTCTGCTTCTATCTACTTCAAATCTGTCGCACAACTTTTTCGCTCCAAATTTCCTAGTTGTTTCTATGATTTTTAATTTTTGACTGAGTGACAATCTAGCACATTAATTATTCACTATGTTGTCAACTATTTGTCTAGCCTCAGAAAGAATGCGCTTACTCCAAAAGTACTATGGATACTTTAATTTAAATTGAAAGTGATGTGAGGGAGATGAGAATACCATGCTGTTCCTGTCTCTGATGTCAATAATCGTAATGAATTGTAAGCCAATCAGATCTATTTTCCACTCGGGATAAACCTAATTTCGAAGTTGTATTGTAAAATAGATGCTAGCAAACATTCTATCTGGAAAGAACGCTTTTGTACTTTGGTAAAAATACACCTGCGTGGCTATCATAAAGAATTAGGAATTCACGCCCTAGTAAGTAGCAATAGAAATAATTTAAAGCCATTGTTCAGCTCAAAAGTTCCTTGAAGTGGATAGCCTTTTTGAGTATTGATAGAGCGAATTTCTTAGAAAAATATTGTAAAGGCATCCAATTTTTCTCTATGTCCAGGTTATCGTTGATATTACAAAATTCTAACACTGCACCTGCTGTATGGGACGAGGCGTCTACATGTATCCTTAAATAGTTCTTTTCACTATTTGGTCTAAGAATTTTAGTAGACAAAAGTTCCTGTTTCAGCTTGTTAAAGCTGTCAGTATGTTCTGGTTTCCAATCAAATTTTGCATTTTTTCGGATTAATTGGTATAATGGGTATGCCAATTCACCGTAATTTTGCAGTACCTGCGTGCATACGATTTTAGGCTTAAAAATGATTTTCCATGTTTGGAGTACATGGAATTTTAAAATTTTGTATAGCACCAATCTTCTTTGATGATAACCATACGTCGTTCTTCGACATAACGTGTTCAAGGGGCAAATTTTGTTTTTCAAGAAAAGCTACTTTCGGTAAGGAAAATTTGAGACCAGTTTGACGCATTGTTTCAAATAAAGATTTTAGAATTTTTCGCATTTCATAACAATCATTTACACTTACAATTATATCGTCCAAATAAGATGCTACGTTTTGGCTGTAAACGTTTGCTGGATCAGTTGTTATATTTCCGGTGAACACCCTGCGGGTGGAGCTCAGGCCCAAAGGCATTCTCGTGTACCGGAAACTTCCTAGGCTCGGTAGCTTAAATGAAGTTAAATCCTGGTAGTCCTCAGTATGTGCTACACAATGAAAAGTTGAAGCGATATCGAATTTCGCATACCATACCCTTCCAGTCAGCCGGTTTAAAATATTCTGCATTGGTTCAAGATTGCAGAAGACGTAACTTATATATTTATTGAGAACTCGGAAGTCTTTCAGGAACCTAAGCGAATTACGAGCTTCCAACGTGAAAATACATGGGTTATTCCAACACGATTGCGGGCTTCTTATTAATGCCTGATTCAAGAGAAGATTGATATGATTTTTCATTCTTTCTTGCATAGAAAAAGGGATAGGCTACTGTTTCAAACGGAAGATTGCTGGTTCTCGGAGTAATAAGCAGTGAGCATACCCTTTTCCTTTTCCAATTTTCTTGTCAGACCACATAAATGTGTCTTTTTAATGCTAGCAGAGTTTTAAAATTTCATTTCGCAAATCATATGGTACATCTTTACCAATTGTTATTCGTGACGAATCAAACATGTTTCTTTCTTCCTGTAAGAACTACTGTTCTTCCTGAGACAAAGTTTCTTCGTCTTGCGGGCCATAGGTTTGCGATGGAAAATGGCTGCTTGTTCTGCCATATCGAGAAATGTGTTTTTCTTTGTATTTTGATTTTTTTATCTCCAAAATGTTATTTTCCGACATTAAAACATGTGGAACAAGTTAGATAAGAGACACGTCAGGTTCGAGTATATTTTCACATCCTGTTTTTGATATATTAATTTCAAAGGAATTAATGTTTTTACTTTGCGGTCTAAGGTAAATTCTTTTCGAAGTTACATAATATGATTCTACATTGTTTTCTACTAATGTAGCTACCGTTTTTGAAAGATTGAAAATTGGTATTGTAAAAAAGGCACGGTGAGGGTCTTGGTGTATGGTTTGCATGACTTTTGTGTCTTTGAACAGTAAAATGCCCTCCAACAATTTTCTACTGTTCCCCCTATGTTTAAAAGACTATTTTGTGTACCATCAAACTCTACATGAGTCACTTGTAAAGTTTGACCACTATTTGACTGATTTTGTGGACGATTGTAGTGTCTACAATTTCTATTTCCTCGCTATTGACTGTTCAAGCCATTTCTGTTCTATTGTCCGTTACAAGCTGAATTTTGATGCCTGGGCGACGAAAAAGTGGCGGGATTTTGTGGACGCGATTGAAAAGTGGCACGATTGTGGGGCGTGAATTGCCTGGAATTTGGTCTTTGGTACCGTTGGCCTTGATAATTTGGTCTAAAATATTGTACCTCTGTGGACTGATGAATATGTGTTTTGCCTTAACAAATTTGGGTTATATGGCTTAACATATTTATTACGAAAATATGGTTTTTCATATTTGTAAGCTACATTGTTACCAACATTTTGGTTCCAATATCTTTCATTGGGATGTTGGAAGTTGTTCTGGTTACCTGATTTTGGAAATTGTGGCTTGTAAAATGACGCGTTCTTTTGAAAACCTGTCTTTGAAATTTTGGTTTTCGGTTACCTAATTCTAAATTTTGACCACGAGTTTTTAAAGGTTAAAATTCGTCTTTTTCACGTTTGATTTTAGGAATAAGAATTGTGTCTGAGAACTCACTTTTAGAATCATCACTTGAAGGAAGCGAATCTAAATCTTTATTTTTCCTATCTTGATGTTTACTTTTAATTTGGTTATCTCACTTGCGCTGAGCAATTCTAACTTTGATTCTGGCTTGTTCAATAGCTTCCAAGTCATCAATCAATTCGATAATTGTCTTGTAAGTGTGTATTAACGCTCTTGTCATATTTTCAGATAATAGTCCTTCAATTATTTAACTAATTACATTTTTCTCTGGAATCTCGGTGTCACTCTTCAAAATAAGAGATTGGACATCGAGTACATATGACATCACAGTCTCCTTTTTTCGTTGCATTCGTTACCGTAAACTAATGCTAAAGTCAACTTTTTCGCTCGGTTTACGAAAAAACTGGATAATTTTGTCTTTGAACTCTGAATACACCAAATGGTTAAGTTTATTCCGGTCTATGCATGTCTGTACGTGTTCATTCGAACGAGCAAAAATGTGGTTGGTAACAGTTCTTTTTTCTTAACAACCTTGAGGCTTTTAGCTAGAGCATAATCATCAAAGTGTCTAAAAATCAAGTGTTGCTAGTTTCTTTAGCACTAAAGCTAAACAAAGGTAGTGACGGTGGCATGACTACAAGTTGTGGGGTCGTCTCATTGAAATTTGGATCCGGTTGTTCAAATTCCGAAACGTGATCTGATCCTGATTTAAATGGAAGCGTATCTCACCTATGATCAGATGGAGAGTTAACGGCGGTTGAGGAATTGGACCTACAGCCGTATCGTCAGATTCTGTATCTCAGTCCGACGTTTCAGTACCTCTACTTTCGGATTTAGCGCGTAGTCTTAGGAGATATTTTCGAGTACAGGTGTTTTTTTTAAACAATACATAAAATCCTACAAATTTTGAGTGGAACATGAAGTTACGGTTTTGTTTCCTACCGGATGAATGTTAGAATTATACCTAGAACTTAGCACTTGTACGAGAGAACCTTGCGGAACTCATTGATCTGTCGTAAAGATCATTTTTGTGCTTAACTCACAGAGTTAAGTCTCACGGCGCTCTCAACCATGATGTCCTGGCTGCGCGTACTCTTAATTTGTAAGCATCTTAATTTGTGAACATGTGCACTTGAAACAGAATGATTACGATAGGCGGTATTCGCTAAAACTCACTTACCTTACTATCCAGCTAGATTCCGAGATCTAACATACAATAAGCGCCTGGGGGCTAGAGACGCTGCTCCTAGTAATAGAGCATAGTGCTGCTATCTAGGTTCATATCTAATAAATATATATTAAATTAGAATATTTATTTTGGAAGGAAACTGGGGAAATTGAATTGTGTATGAACTTCTTTAATATTACTAAGTCACATGTTAAATGATTGAGATAGGACCACGAACACACGATACTAATACTAACCTAAATTAATCCACTGATTAACTTATGACAACAATCACATTGATAGATATATGATTAATAGCAAGCAAGTAAAACAGTTTCCAACTTACCTAACATTCAATTGATAGCAGACAGTCGGAGAACAGATGCAATAGTTTGTATTTGATGTAGATATACAATGTTCCAGTGCAATCAGACGAAGTCACTGGAAGCACATGATGATTATACTTCTAACTTCAATACTGAAGTACACAGAGCTGAGTCTGGCCAGCCGCACAAGTATATTCGTAAACGACCTGTTCAGTTAAAATCGAGTATCGAACGAGAGTCAGAGTGAAAGCCGAGTCCCACGAAGTATCGAATATCATGTTTTTATTACAATCTTCATTTTGAAGTTCCAATGAGAGAGCTCTTCACTGGGAGGTGTGTCCTCACAGATCACCTATCACAATAGATTCGACTGTTGTTCAGCTGATGCTTTTCGCACTTTGTTCAGCTGACGAATATGGACTATAAAATGTCTACACAGCATGAACTTTGTATTGCCAGCCACGTAAACATGTAATTCCAGTACTGAGTATTAAATTTCTAACTTTGTGATCTGTCAATGAAATATGATATTCATCTGCATCTGTCTCCTTGATTCATGAATGAAATCTAAATACAATCTTCGTTGGAACTGAATTACCTTTAACCAACAATAACATAGAATGATTAAAATACGAAATATCTGTTCGTGCCCTGTTACTTAAAAATAAACATTTTTATATTTATTACATTTTACATATTTAATTATATTGCATTGTCTATCCTACGACACTAGGAATTGAATTATTTTCATATGAAAGGGCCTTTCAAGAGAGATGTTACAGGTTATGCATTGCAGTGTCTATCTAACTTAGAGTTTGAATATTTTAATGTAAGGAAATAATTATTTATTCATCATTTTTGCAGAGAATGAAATGTTGGAGAATTGAACACACATTCCTTATGAATGGAGACAAATGGTCTGCAGTGCTACAATTGCCACTGCCAGTGCCGTTGTCGTCGCGGTGTTGCCGCAATCGTCACCGTAGTCGGATCGCGTCGACGCTGCGAAATGATCACACGTTGCCGCAGTCACGTTGTTCCTGCCATTCTCGAGGCCGGACCGCTAACGCAGATGCAACGCACACGTTGATGCTGACACAGTCGAAGTTTTTGCTGCCGTTGTTTCCATGGCCGGACTGTAGTTGCCACACATCTATGAACGCAGACATAGTCACCTGTTGCCTTTGCTACTACAATTGCCACACACCCCATCCATGTAGCCTCTGAGAGAGAAATTTTGTTTGAACGAAAATTGAAAAATAATAAAATTGCCTCGCACCCGTCATCTGGGACCGAAGCTCTTGCCACGACTGCTGTGGAACTACTGTTTAATGATCGTCAGATCGTTTCGTGCTAGAGGGTTGGGATCTGCGCATGCGCATACTTGTTTCTTTGAAATGAGTCAGTGCGTCGTTTTTTGTTTATTTTGCACTTATGGTGCTAGAGACGAAGGGAACGAGTTGTTTTGCATCTCAGTGATGCTGAATGGATGATGCAGGTGTTTACATGATTATTTTTATGTCTGCTGCTTGATTGACAGAGGCACCAGTTGAATGATATTTTTGTTACTTTAACAAAGGGTCGACGCGGAGCAAGATAGAACAGTTGTTTAACATTCCTTCGCTTGAATCGAGAATGGGATCAACGCGGAGCAAGGTAGAACATGTTTGTTTGATTTAGTCGACGCGTAGCAAGATAGAACAAGTTGTTTTATATCTACAGTGCTCGGAGGGAGGGGGAAGAAACTTGTTTTTATGCTTGGAGCGTGTTTCGACAAGTTATTTTTACACAATGTGATCATTTAAGTTGAAGTTGTTATTCACGTACGTGTTATTTTCATTTCTCTCACTGTTATGTTTGAAAATGTGTTTTTGTAGTTTCGCATCCCTCCTGATGCTCGCTGGAATTTGACTGTGCAGGTGGTGACGGAGAAAGCTGAATCTTGTTACTTGCAAAGTAGGTCATGACATGTAACTTAAATTTTTTGTACAGTTGTGCTTTAGCCATGATATTGGACGCTACTAAAAATACTATGGATTTTTACCAAGACCTCCGCTTGCTGGAAACTGAAAACTCAATGTTGGAAAATGGTGGTTAACCTGCCGTTATTTTTCGTAGTGCATCTACCTCAAGCTAAGAGGTAGAATTTAATTCAGACAGTGATGAAGTATATTGTGCTTCTAGTACTGAGGAAATTGAAAGTGTTATGCAGAACAGTGAAATTTCATCTAACACTATGTCTTCTAATGTAACTGAAAGTGTATGTGGGTGTGTGAATTACAGGATCAGTGTATTTTAGAAGCTATCGAAAATGAACAAAGATCTTTGAGAAGACGCACGTATAGATTGATAATAGATGTTGTGAACCTCTTTCATTTTTATCATGTACATCTTTCGAAACATACAGATTTAATAGTGTTGAAATTTTTTTAATATCTTTTCGCAATTTACTTTTACTTCGAGTGGATGAAGTAAAGACAAAATTAATTGAGAAAGAATCTAATTGAGTAAGCATGAGAACCTAATAAAAGTGATTGTGTGACATGAAAGATGAGAAATAATTAAAATTGTGTATAAACTGAATTTTGAGCTTGTCAAAATTATACTTACGAATTAAGTTAAGCTGCCTTCTAATACCATTTGATGTCTTCATTTATCATTTTTGTAATCTAGTAGTGATCAATTTAAAACATACATACATGATCAGATTATTCGTTATGAAAAATTTAACTTGGCAAGCATAATATTTGTTTCCTTTTTCCTCACGTAAAAGTGAAAGTATGTAGTCAGTAGACGTTTAAAGTAAGACGCTCATTCGTTTTCAGGACTAACTGTACAAATTCCCGCTGTAACTTGAAAGATAAACCAGTATAGTCTATATATAACTAGTCAAAGCTGACCCAGGATTGTAGATCTAAGCAAATGTTGTGATGAAAATTGAAGTAAGTTCTCAACATACTTAGCTGCCGTAAGTCTGCATGCATCGGCTTTAGCACGTATGGAGATTACCCTACCTTTAACAGAAAAATTACGAAAACAGTGCACATGTTCATGTATAATTTCAAATTTATCCCTCCTGTTCCCTGTTGTAAAATTATATTCTATTTGACTTGATCAACTTCATTTAACGCTATTTACTTTACAATATTAGGACTCAAAGGAGTACCCCACTCCTCAGAGTAATTGTACGCTTGATCACAAATCTGATTACCCTCAGGTGAAAGAACACAGTTCCAATCACAATAGAAACTATGTTGATCTATTGATTTTGAAGCAATAAAAGGTTGAATGTAAAGGAAGCCGGGGTTCAAAATTATATCCAAACCAGAATCAAAATCCTATCAGAATGTGTAGAGTAAACGAAAATTTCAAAAGAGTTAGCTTCATAACGCTTTAGTCCTCCTAGAGTACATAGTTTCTAATACATTTATGTCGTAATGATTGATAATAAGTAACTGGAAGGAATATAATATTAAAATAAAACATCTCACAATTTTAACATCTCTTTAATCAAAGCTAACGTTTGTGTCATGCTATGTAGAACAATACACTATGAAGAATGTTTATGAAGAGAAACATTCACCGTGATATCTAATGATTTCATTTTTATAAATTGTAAGATGTGCTGTAGAAACTGATTACTTAATTAATTTCATATATCACAGAGTTGTTTAAATTTTAGTTTGCTACAGCTGAAGCATAAGAATGTACATCTACATTACCAGTTTAATTATGAAAACTGAAAGTTTTTGATATGTAAATAAAACAAATGATTACTAGTAACAAGAAACATTTATTAAACGATTTTATAAATATACTGACATCGGAAACTTCTCTTAACAAGAAAGATGAAAAAATAAAGTAAATGATTTATAAGTTTTACAAGCTAAAATATCATTCACAACTTTGTAACTGAAGAAACCTTAATTGCTCTTGTTTACCAAAAATTGTTGTTTACGAGAATATACTATCGAATTGAAACATCTAAAAATTTTATTCTATGGCTTAGCGATGTTCAATTCTTCTAAAGATAATTTTCTGAGTATTCAAATGTGAAACAAGAAACAATTTAAGTGATACTACACCATTGTTTCATTGTAGGATAAAACTTCCATGAGAAATGCTAGAATTAATAATAGGCTATCAAAACATTGTGGATGATTAAGGGAAAATTTTAGTGGATTATCATAGGATATTTTAAATGGTTATAACATAAAGTGCATAATTCATGTCTATATATTAATTGAACAACTCTGCGAAGTTGATGCAGTATTCTTTTGTAAAGGTACTGAGAAACTGCATTAGATTCAAAAGTTGTTTCAACTAAAGAACGTAAAAGATGTAAATAATGTTTTTCCCCTTATATCATTAAATTCTAATGTCAATCTAAAGAGTTGTGCTTACCATATAACTATGGAAGTGAATGCTAATACCATGTGAAAAGTGTTGACAACTTCAATATTGGAGAAATTTGCAAAGTTGTCGAAGATGTGTTCAAAATAAAATTCCAAATTATACCTTATTACTTATTTCTTTCGTAATTTTTATTACTGTATAGATTTTGATTTTTTACTTACGAAGAAATGAAAATAAATAAGATATTACCTTAAGAGAAACAAGAATTAGAATTACTTTTCTTTCGAACAAGATTTAAATACTACTTTAAGTTAATAAAAATATTGAACTAATTTTTATACTTTGGAAAATGGCAATTTATTCCTTAACTGGAAAATATTATGAATTTTTATTTAAGTAAAAGTAAATAAGATAAATAAAATAATCTTTAAGTGAAAATTAAAATTTGTTTAAAGCAAAATAAATAAATTACAGAAACATTCATTGATTTAAAATAAGTCAGATAATATTGTAAGTAAAATACTTTCACAATAAAAGTTTACTGCAAGAAACATATATAAGATTTAAAACATATTTATTAAAAACATTAACAATTTGTTAAAGTAAAGATAAACCAAGTATTCTTTAAGTAAAAATATTTAATAAGTAAAGAAATTAAAATTTATGAAATTTGTTAAGTAGAAATATTTTTGTTATAATTAAAATTTTGCTGAAGTATAATGATAAAGCAAGTTTTCTTGGAGTAAAAATATTCAAGATTGATAACGTTTGATAAATTGAAAATTATTTGTAATAATTAAAATTTTGCTGAAGTATAAAATAAAGTAAATTTTTTGATGTAAAAATATTCAAGATTAATAACATTTATTAAGTAAAAATTATTATATGAAGTAAGAAATCACTTTTCATAAACCTTTCTTTAAGATAAATCATTTCATAATATTTTGAATTACTTTCAGTAAAGTCTCTACAATTAAAATATTTATTTAAAACTGAAAATAATTTATAGTAGAACATGTCTAAAATATTTAACTAAAATACTTTATAATTGTTATTACATTTTCGCTAACTAAAATATCTTTATTGAATTTTGGATAAATAAAATTCATAACTTTAAAATAACATCAATGAAAAATAAGTTATACCAAGTTTTTAAATTAAACATTTGACTAATATATTTTATACTTATCAAGCGTCTGTTTAACTAGAACATAAGGTTCACAAATTTCTTAGGTAAAAAATAGTTGAATTAAGTAAAATAACTTTCCTAAACTTTTCTCTAAATTAAGTAGTTAACTTATTTAAAATATTCGTTAACTAAAAATAAATATAAGTTATAGTAATATTTCTTAAAACATCTAACCAAAATAGTTTATACTTCATTTTGTACTTTCCTTAATAAAATATTTACTGATAAAATTTTGTATAACTAAAAAGTAAGTTAAAACGTTCCAGAAAATAAAATAAGTTATAATTAGTATATTTTATTAAAATATATAACTAAAATATTTAAGTAAAATACTTTGTACTTCTTATTAAACTTCTGTTTAAATAAAGTAATTTACAATTATTATTATGCTCCACTTTAATTTAAATAATTAGTTTAATCAATTTGATGAACTAAATTAAATTAGTTTCATAAATTTATTTATATATAATAAGATATACTAATAGTTGTTTAACTAAAATAAACCAAAGAGAGCAAGTTTCTTTAAAAATAGATGAGATCGTATTAAACAGTAAAATAAATAAGTTACAGAAATTTTTAATTTAGCTAAACTTGCTCTCCTTCGTTTAATCAACAGAAACTTTAAAAATATAATACACTTAGATGAAATATATTTAAGTAGAAAAAAATAAGCCACACGAAGTTTTATCCAGTAGAAAATTATAAGTCACATGAAATTTTGTTAAAATATTAAGTTACAAAAAGTGCAAATTAAATAATTAAGGAATAATAATTTGTTTTAAATGAAATAGTCACTTCCTATAATTTAAGTACGATAATTTTAAAAATTTCTTAAATAAAAATTACTAACTATAATTTTTTTCTATTTCCAATGTGAAACTTAGTTAATAAGCTTTGAATGAAGTAAAAATTATTTCCTAATTATTAAAGGTTTAGAAAAGTTATTTATTTGAACATTAAAATAACTAGGAATGCATATTTTCTTTTTCTATCTACTACAAAATAAATCATCCTTTAAACTTTACAACACTCATATTAAGTTTTTGCAAATATTAAGAATTCATAGTTTCCAAGCTTATAAGTCAACTTTCTTGTACAATAAGACGAGGATATACGAAATAAAAAATTAATATTAGCTTAAATATAAGAAACTTCAAAATTATATAGAGTAACTTTGACATGCTACTGAAAGGAGAAAACTTTCAATTTGATAGTTAAGGATTATTGATATTCAGAAATTTTCGATACAACTTACAGAAATTAAAAAATATTCATATTATGTAAAAATTATTTTTAACTTTAGAATAATAAAAAATATATAAT
>JAGDQP010014337.1:0-45471 GCA_022664845.1 Lepisma saccharinum | reverse complement strand
AAGGAACTTGGCTCATCCGTCTCCCATTTCACACCTTTTTAGAGCTAAAGAACTTGGCTCCACTTTTTGCACCTCTGGTGTTTTTGTTCGGATTGATATATACACCATTTTAAAGCTTATAAAGCAGGCAACAACTTTTATCTCAAATTTGTTTTTGATATTGTGAGTTTTAAGCAAGCTACACTGTAAAATTGTAAATATTAAAAGCTAAATAGCGTAAAAAATTGAAATTTCTGAAATTTCGTCTTCCTTTTCTTCTAAACGTAGACCAATATACGCATAAAAATATTATTCGCTAATTCTCTGTTATTTACAAAATAAAACAAGGTATGTTTCACAATTCCATTATTGTTAGTTTTTCCTCTGAAACAAATTAAGTAACAGAGGTATGGTTTTAAAAAAATGTGTGTTACGGTTGGCGGCCATATTGGATTTTGACCCTTTGGAACACTTTCTTCTTGTGTTAACATTTCTAATGTGAATTAAGGAAGTTTGAAGCTTCTGAAAATATTAGTTTTATTTAGTTCTGGATGTGGGGGGGGGGATCCATAGGGCGGTACCCAAGCTCCCATACTGTTACACTTTTGACATTATCCTAGATGTGTCTCAAAACTCTGCAGTTTCACTGGAAATCTGACCACCAAGCTTGGTCTCCATTTTGAAAGTGACTTAATGAATTTTTCAAGCACCCTCTATGTATTCGAATAGCCCCGAGAAAATATAAAATTCAAAAGTCACTACTATCTAGATTTTTGGGAACTGAACGTTATAATGTTAGTTTCTTTTTTACTATGTTTAAATTCCACATTCTTATCTGTGCTCCCTCTTTCTTTTTCTTCTCTCCGCTTTTCTCTCTTTCTCATTTCTCTGCCTCTGTCTAACAGACATCCATCGGTTTCACTGTTTCATTGTGTGTTTAAATTTCTCCTTCCATCAACTTATATATATTGTTTCGTCTCGCTTTTATTCTTTCATTTTATCGATAGTAATACATGTACATTTTGAAAATAAATGTGGTCATGATGTTTGCTGATTTTAGAATGGGAGAGACGAAGGAAGGAGAAAGATAGGTCTGTTTACCAGACACGATTATGGGATAAGAAGGTGCCATTTGGATGGCCTAGCTGCACAGCGTTTGCTGTCGCATTTTATTGATGCGAAGTGTACCATATCACAGAGATCGTAAATACTGGACTTTTCAAGAAAAGAAACAGTGGCGAAATGTACACCTTCTTACGAAACAATGTATTTCTGCTTGCCTGGGAACTATTTAACGAGTCACAAAATAGATTTTACATGAAGTCTGCACGAAAAGAAGAAATTATACCGAGATTTTATTGTTGAATTTGTAAAGGTAGTCTAAATCGACAAAAAGTGTTTAAGTATTCGTCAACGCATGCTGTTGCATTCTGGTTTAGAATTTTTGTATTCACTCCGTGAAATGCATTTGTTATTATAAAGAGACTTTGAATAAATAGTCACTTACCACTGTTAAAAATGGGTTTCTGAGAGATGAGAAAATTTTCTTTTTCAAAATATTTCTAACAACTTTATTTTAAACCAAGGAAAAGGATTTTTCTTCAAAGAATAGAGAGTCCCAGTCAATAATTTAGTTATGTTAATCAAATTTGAGAGTATTCAAATTCTGTTTTTTTGGAAAGCTAGTATGTAGGGGAAGTAAAAAGTGTGAATATGTCTACTTAGTGCAATAGAATTACCATTGATCTGAGAACAAATTGGAACAAAAACGTATCCCACTTTATACAAAAAATAGCACCCCAGAATGCAACATTCTCGAAACCCGATAAATTCCGATCAAGGAACACATTTATTTCTGCAATTTTCAAAATGGCGTCTGCGAAGCGGTATTTTAGTACAGTCAATTTGTACATTGTCTTCGCAAAAAATCGGGTAGTTATGATTTTTTAAATATGTTTTGTATGTTGCGGCCCGTATTAAAATCCAAATTTTCGAACTTGGCGTGCTACTATATTGAAAAATCTTCGAATATATTTGTTTTCATGTGATCTCTTAAACGTTAAGTTTTGCTGTAGAAATGATCATTTCCAAAATTAAAGAAGGCGTAATTTGCTACAATTTGAGCGCAGACTGGCTTTTCTCAGTCCAATAGCCTCCAAGATACAGCTCTACAAAATTTAGGTAGCATTAACAAACACATGCAAATAAGCAGTGTCATAAAAGTTATTTGTAAAACAAATATATTACAATAATGAAAAACTGGAAATCATTTGAAAATATAGTAAAATAAATGTTTACAATTTTTGTCGCTAACAATCCCTTAAACGTTTACGCTCCCTATAAAAGTGTTCAATTTGTAAAATATCAGTTGCTGCCTATTTAACTCAACGCTCATCCACTGATATTGTTCCCGTCTTTGGTGTCTATTGATAAAGACTTCAGGCACGTTTTGTGCACGGCTATCCAATGAAAAATTTGTATATAGATGAGCAGTTGAGCAATGCTTTTCTGTACCCACACGCACTGCTGCATACTTTACTGAAGCTATATGAAATAAATTCAGGAAAGGATTGAGGGGTTGAATCTTTTTCTGTTTTCTGAGGAGACCAGTCGTTATAAATTGGTTTTGAAAAGGCCTTTGATCATTCAAAAATGATTTGAAGTTCCAAACAGTTTCATTTTGGCTATAAATTTGGAATCCATAAAACCCTTTTCTCAAGAAAATGACTCATATTCAGTCGGAAATATATCTTCATTTAATACCTAGTATGACCTACTTTATAATTCTGCATTTTTCAGTCGACCTTTCTCGAGCCTTCAGAGCTCCAAATTTAGGGGGCGGTTATCATATAATTACAATTTCTTTGAGCCCAGGCAGATAATAAAGTGCCGGGTTTGAAGTAGAAGTAATCTTTCAAACACAACACAAGGAGTGTTTTGATGGGGAAAAAATAGAAAAAAGTCTTTCACAAACTTTTCACTAAAAATTGCCACCATTTTTGGTGTAGAACCCGTTTTATTTTCCCGGAACATCGCCATAAATTTTATTTAGACCATAAGAAATAAAAATTAGTTGATCCCCAATGAACAGAGGTTCACGTGGAGCTCACTGGCTTCCGGACTCTAATGAACTAATGACACCGTCTAAAATGTGGGAACTATTCGAGGGACATATTAGATTGGCATTATTCGGACAGTTCCCGTAAACGGATTTTAAGTATGTTATATGAGAAGAGATACTGGTTTGCTGTGTATAAGAATTAGCTTTGTTCTCATTTGTTCTGGGTTATCACACCATATTTCCCTATTTCTACTGGACTAATTGTATCAATTGGTTGTAAACGTAATGAAAATTCATACGTAAGCACACTGAAATTCTCGAAAGTAACAGAAACCATTGTTTTATATGGATTTCCTTTCAATTCAGGGGCATCAGGAAATAACGAAACTCAACTTCGTCTCTATTACCAAAGTTTAATATCAATTAACAACAGGCGTTATAATTAATTGTACTTACATGATTAGTGAATTGAAGAATTACGCTTGTAATGTTTTCTATGCGAAGGTATTACGTAATGGAATACCCCTAAGCAAGTACTTTAATATGTTTTGGAATGATCGCCGCACAAGAAGAGGTTTGAAGTGAATAAACATTTGTTTAGTAAGTACAAACATAACTTCTCGGTAAATTAAAAAAGATATGGAAGGATAATTTTTCAGATCCTCTCAGCCCCAAAGAACTACTCTGTGAATATCTGCTGGTAATGTTGGTGATGTTTTGATAGACACTATAATGTTTATATTGATTGTATTGACTCTTGTTAGGGCATCCTCAACGACAACAGCTGTTCATGGTTTACGGACAACTTGAACATGGTGACAGACTGTACAAATATAATGTGTTTATTACGGGGAAGGATTGCGACTTAAATCTTGTTGTGTCAAAACTCAGTCAGGACTTTCCTCTCAGTCCCACGAGGCAAAGGCCGGGATGGTATCTAGAATATAGCCCTTCCTACGGACATAGCAAAGTGTTACAACGCGTAGCCTGAAGCCACTTTAGAGGTAAGAAACATATAGTTTCAACACTCCAAGATGTATGTAATTTATTGTAGAATCACATGCAATAACAATATTAGAATGAATGCAATTTAACAAATTGAAGAAATGATTAAATTGTTACTTATATGAGCAAATACAATAACTATAAACCTAGATAATAATAGGACTAGCAGTAACGTACACGGCAAAAATAGTATTTAATTCAACACTTTTCGGTATTTCAAGTGTACCACAACATTCTTGTGTTAAATCAGCACTGTTTGATGTGTGATTTCAGTGCTTCAATCCTACGATAATGCTAGTATGACATTCTCGATTGTGTTCAATCAGCATTTACAATATTTCCGTTGTGTTGAATCACCGAAATCAATATTGTTTGTTGTGTTGATTTAACACAAAAAGTGGTGGTCGCCCTGGGACACAGAAAAGTGTTAAATTAAAACAGCCATTTCTTTACTGTGTACCCATAATGTTAATATTTTTGTGACTTATAGGCAAGGCTTATGGTCTTGTTAGGATGACTTGCACAGTTCATGTTTACGTATATGATGAACGGAAATTTTTCTACCGATGAATTTCCAATGTTATTATGTTCTTCCCAACACCCTTTACTGTTCGAGGGCTCACTGCTGTCTTTTAGATCCTCAATAGAGTGACGGTGCATTGCAACAATAACACACACACATATAATACATCAATAATAGTTTAACACAAAACAATATACTGCGAAAAATCCGTTTAATGAGTACAGTATACGCAACATATTCTTTAGGAACTTGAATAATTTAAGTTCATTTCGGTCATCGCTACTCAACTGTTTGTTCTCAACTTGTAATTTTAACTTTGGTATCTATTCAGAAATCTCTAAGAAGTTTCAACCCACCCGGAGGATGCATCTCCTTTAGTCACCCTTTAAAGGGATCCTGGCCAAATCAATAGCTATCGCTTCGAGTTCTCCATTTCTCTTTTCTTGACATTAGTCTGAGTTCCGAATTAGTATTTCCGTTTGAGACTAGCAGCTCCACAGATTCATCAAAGCTGGTTGAATTAAGAAATATTTACAACATCTATTGGTATTTCCTAAGAAGAGGAAAAAGAGAAGATACTTTGAAGAAACAAGTGATTCTTTCTTGTAAAAGCATTAGATTGAAATGTTGGTTCAGAGAAACAAAGATTGAAGACCGATTCAAAGACACTTGTTTCGTAAATCTTTTGAACTACTGACAAACAAACAACGAAATAAACGTAATTGTTGACTATTTCGCCATGTTTCAAGGAAAAATCTTTAAAAAAAAACGAACTGAGAAAAGGGGAAATCCCAATTACTAAATCAATTACATTTTGTCTTGGTTTGATACAACTGGCTATCGACACAACTGGGGAAAATTGTGTTCTTGTTCTAATTTTTCTTTCCTTTCGATTAAAAAGTTCTGGTGAAATTAAGAACTTTGTGCTAGAAAGGGTTTTTGTGAACTGCTAACAATTTTTTGCCCTTTCGTTTAAGTTCTCTTGTGTTATTAGTAGGTCAGTCGTTTGAGTGTTATTACTTCAAAACTGAGGGACAATGTGGCTTAACAAAACTATTTTACTTGTAGTTGGGAAGTCTTTTGTCTAAATTCTGAAATCAGGCATCCTGAAGAATGAGGTTTTCTCTCTGATTTTGCTTACTCACACAAGGTGACTGCTGGATGTATCATGAACTATGGATACGATTGGTTTATTTCCAGCTGTTTTCTCCAAAGGATATGTAAACTAGAAATATACACCATTGGATGAACAGCAAAATTGCCGAAATTTAGTGAATATACAATTATTATTATTTGCCCCTTCTACCTAGAGGACCCAACATACATTGCGTAATGTGGGTTGCCTGCTAGCAAGGCTATATTTGACTGAAGTCGAGATTTACATGTTTGTTTTTCACCAGCAATATCAATGTCCAAGTATTTTTAAGAAATAACCATCACATATTATGTTTTCCTTGAACTTGCACAAATATCTAATTTGTTAACTTCCCTGACAGATTTCTATTAAAGACGTGAACGTTTAGAGTCTTTTAATAATGTAATATTAGTTAGTTAATTGAACTTTAATGAATATTTCCTGTAAAGTGCATACAAAAGCATAAAGCGCCTTACAAGAAAACAGTCAATGAAATCATGTCGAAACCTACCTTGAAAATTTGCTATGAGAATCTACGCCCAATAGAAAGTGCAAACAGAAAAGAAATGCCAAATTCAACTGCAAGGTTCCGAGATAGGATCTGGACTATTGGTGCATGATGAACAAAAAAGTTTTTATTTTATCTTTAATCAACAGAAGTCACTTCTGCTTTACTTTCGTCCTGGATGAAGCAGTGGCAAGTAGTAGCGTCTCTTCCCATACCGCAGCCTCCACCACTGAACTCCTTGCCAAGAACATATTTACGGGGGTCCGTAATCCTCGCGAAATTGAGATAGTTTGTAAAATTAGGCAAGTTTCTGTTACCCAAGAGGTTAATATGGTTGCTTTCTCTGTACGCACCCACGCATTCAAGTTCAATGACTCGGTTCTCGGTTTACATATTCATTTTCTCAGTTCGTCATTTGTATGCAGAAAAAACAAACTTATACCAGCTCTCCACACACAGCACAAACATACATACATAGGTACATACTTACATACAGAGAGAGGGGGAGAGAGAGAGACACTTTGAAGGGAGATCGACTGTGAAGTGTGATTTTAAAAGACTTGTTTAAAACTACGCATTTTTCTACTTGAATGTGAAGTCCATATTTAGCACGCCCGGCAGATTAGTGGTAACTCCAGTGCCCTATAATCAAGTAATCCCGGATTCGATACTCGTTGGGGATACAACTGGATCGGAGTCCATTTTAAACTGTAGATTTCGTTCTTAGGATTTTATTTTCATGTGATGGAAGACAATGGCAAACTACCATCGGTTCACCTTATCCAGGGACCTTCGTGTCATAGATCTAGCACGAACATAACAACCATTATTATCGTTACCATAATTAATTATAATACAGAACTCTAGTTTAGTTGAGTGACTATCGCTCTGGTTTTTCGTTTGCGAGACCCCGGATTTGATTCCCCTTTGAAACCTCTCAATTTCGGTTCTGATTCAGGATCGAGATACCAATTAGATAACAGCTTTAGTTACGTATGCGTTAAACAAATACACTAGTGTCCAAAATTAAAGCAATATTTACAAAAAGTGATAAATAATTGTTTTGAAATGTCGTATGATACATATGCATGGTCAAAAGCATATCTATCCGTTTTAATGTAGAAAGACATAGTTAATGGTTAATATAGAAACGAAGGGTTGGGGCTAGTATAGCAAGTGACTGCAGCCATAGGCTGTTAAAATGACGTCCACTAAAGTGTACAAAGATGTTGATTATCAGTGTCTCTTAAAGGCAAATGATACCAATAATACTGAATAGCTTAGAAATGACTAAAAGAAGTCTGCTAAATGACGCTTTACGCTGGAGAACCATTGGAAGACTTTAAGCTCGACAGTCACAGACCAAAGTAGTCAGGTAACTCAGAATAAATTCTTCAGTAGTTCAGTCCTTGGAGACTGTTGATTGACACTGAAGACAAGTCTAAAGGACTGGTCAAGGACATAAGCTAAGATCGTTATTTGCTGATAAATGTTAGCCGCCACAATTAGAGTACCGTTCGTCAACTAACATCAAACCACCCAGCTATAACAGGAAGACAGATCTCGGAAAATTGTGCATAGAAGGCTAGGGAAAGATGACTCTATGCAAGGCAACCGGTAGTCTGTGTGTCCTTGAACGCTGCTCAGAGAAGGAATCGTCTACAATATTGTCGAGATCACGATCATTGGATAAAACGAAAATTTGACCTTCGTATTCAGTAATTAGTCGCGATTTACTCTATAGTCTGATTCTCGACGATGTCTCATCTGTGGAGAACAGGGAACAGGATGATGGGGCTAGTCCTTCCAACATCATCGAGCGTGATCAATACGGAAGTGGCGGGGTGATTTTGTGGGTCAGCATTTGGAGCACCTAAAGAACGCTTCTACGCGAAATCACCAGGGTGAATGGACAAGGCAAAACTGTTGCACCTAGTAACTAGGATGATGGTATTGCACTCAGGAAAACAGCAGGAAGGGGGTTTTAGAAATGAAACCTGCTACAAACATCCAAAGTATGAGATTTCTTCTCTCGGTGGAATATAGACCTAGAGTGGTGAGGACTTATTAAACAATATTCTATGGTCCATTTTTTAAAAAAAATGAAGATATTTCCTATCAAGAGAACCTTTAAATAGACTATGATACTCAAAGGGCCATGCAATAAGGCAAGCCTCTAGGCTCATCAAAATCTTGTAATGATGCTTACGAAAAGTATAAAACTTGCACTAAGCTGTTGGATTCCAACTTATTTAGCCTGTTTAGATATCAAATGTCCGCTTAATTACTCCTTTTCTTTACAGTACCAAAACATCAACATTTATCTTAAGTAAATTAACTACGCTTGCAAGCAAATCTTGAACAGAACTTCTCGACTCGACAGCCCATACACACCTTGGTCTACCAGGTGTATTTTTCTGCCAACAAAGGTAACATGTGATCAGCGCAGCAACTACATATCAGCACCTGACTTCGAAGACAGAAGCCCGCCACTTGGTGATTCATGGATGTCCCAAGTTGGCATACTGTACTTACGAGTCAGTTATCAACAAAAATATTTATACAAAGCTCACAATCTGTATGGATAGCAAACAAATGCATACCATAGGACAAATGAAACTCTGTGGCTTACTCATTCAACCCAGAGAAGATCGTAGATCAGCCTTTTTCAGCTGGGCAATTCTTCCCACGAACGCTTAGCATTATTTGTGGGTGGGAAGGAGAGAGAGACGGCTTTTTTGATACTTTACCAGTTCGATTGTCGGGCATAAGGGAGTTAAATGCTGCGTATTTTCATAACTGATGTCGCTTGTGCTGTGTATGACCTTGAGTGGACGTTCTATTCTGTCCTTCTATATTATTGGCTGGGTCGCTTGTAATGGGCGTACCCAAAGCTTGATTTACTTGGAAACCTCTGACATAGACTATACCTGGTCCTAAAATTTTAACCCTGCATATTTGCCCAAATTTTGTCCTTGAAGTAACTCTCAACCTACTCTATATGCTACCTCTCAACCTACCAACCCACAAGACTGCTTCATTGTTCTGGATTGGATACAAGGAAAGATATGAACCTTATGGGGGAGGGAGGGAATGATTTTGAGGGCGAAGTTTTTAATTTTCCTTTACAAACTATTCACCCAGTTTGTTACAAAAATAAAGTACTAGCATTAATTTTTACCACTAAGTTTCTAAGTAAACAATAGACTCGTTTAACAATACGTTTTTAAAATAGTTTTAAACTTTTTGTCTGCAATGTACCTTACGCAGAAAAGAGGTTCTTTGTAAGGTTTCAGTACGAAATAAGCTAATATAAATCCAGTTAATTTATTAGCAGAATGGAAAGAAAATCAATGAGTATATTCTTATTTAAGTACAGAACATTTATCATGAAATACAAAGCAAGCAAACCGGGATAAAGAAAGCCTAGACAAAGATCTTTGAACTCATTAAAATAGAGTTGTAACTGTATCAAAAGGGGAAGGAGATGTAATGTAAATCTTATTTTTGGAAGAGAGTATTACAATTTTCAGATGGTTTGTTTTCCTTTGTTCCTTCTTCCTCTAACAGATCCTTCATCCATGAATGGCGTATCTTCAGAGAACAAATGATGATATACGAAAGGAATGGCAGAAAATCTTTTGTCTGTGTCAGACCCAATGCTCTCTATGTAAATTAGCTTCCTTAGGTTCTAAATGACAAAGAAAAAAACAAAGAAACAGATAAAGGAGAAAATAAAGCGCCAGAGGCCGACTGAATAAATAAATACATGTAGAATATGTTCCCACTGTCTCATTTAGAGTACAAGGAATAAAGGAAAAGGTAATACAAAGAAAGAATTATGCAAAAAGTAAAGAAAAACAATGAAGCACAAGTAAAGAAAGAACAGATGAAAGAAGAAAGGCATAAATAAAGAGAAATAGAATAAAAACAAAGGAAAAAGAAATAGACAAAAAGAGAAATAAATAAATAAGAACAGAATGACAGAATATAATAATAAATAAGCTGAGAGTAAGGAAGAGCAAACCAAAAAGATAAAAGAGAACTATAAAAGAAAGAAAGGAAGTGAAGAAAACATAAAAGGTAGGAGGAAAGAATGAAACAGGGATAGGAAGTAGGAATAACATAAAAGAAAGGAAATGAAGGAATAAAGTAATAACAAAAGCTGGAAGGAATGAAAGAAAGAAATACAGAATGACAAAAGACAGAAAGTAAGACAGACAGAAAGAAAGAAACACCAAAAGGAAGAAAAATGAAAAAAAGGAAAGGAGATAAAGAAAAACAGAAAAAAACTAAAAGAAAGATAGGAGGGAAGAAGGTAGATAGGAAGAAAGGAAGGAAAGAGGAAAGGAGCAAATTAAATAAATAAGAAGAAAGAAAGGAAATAAATAAATAAATAAAAAGAAAATAAAGAAATAGAAAAAGAGAAAGAACAGTTAAAAGAAAGAAGGAAGGAAATGAATAAAGAATTTAAAACAAAGAATGAAACAGTAAGGAAAGTAGGAACCAGAGAGAAAGAAAGAAAGGAAAAACGAAAAAAGAAAGAAATAGGAATGAATAGATGAAAGATATACAAAGGATAGACAAAGAGAGATAAATAATTTTTAAGAAAAGATTTTCATACTTGGTTTATTACACTGGTTCTCAAACTGTGCAACGCAAAGTGATTGAAAGCGGAATGGAGATATCTCATGGTCGCTTCACATGATCTACAAAGCTTAAATTGAAACTATAAGCTAAACTTCTTTATACGATAGTCTATGTTGGGTATTACTCTAGTATATACTGTTTGCTCAAAGAGGATGTCACTTAGTGAGCGTAATGACTGCCTATCACCACCTTTTCTGCCTTTAAACACCTAATTCTTAATTTTACTTCTCAAACTGGCATCACAATGTTGGACTAACACCGATATTTGAATGTATTCAATAGGTATCGAACGCAGGACCTCTACTACCGCAAGCAAGAGCGTCAATCACTCAGCTAAGCAGAAGTTCCAGTTGAAGTTCTGATTGAATCAAAGAAAGGAAGAAGTAGAAAATGAATGAACACCGTTACTGAATGAAATTTGAACGCCAAGTCAAACAATTAAACCAAACACATCACGAATCAAAGACCTGTAACTAGAAAATTAGTGATAATGATGATGATGTTGCTATTCTCTGAATTTCCAGAACAAAACAGAAACAAGAGAGGTGCAAGAAAGAGAACCAAACCAAACGATAAAGAACCCTCATTTAGTATAAAGTTTTAATCTTCCTAAAAAAATACTTTAGGATGGACTTTAAACTTCCACCCACTCTCATTACGTCTTCTTAATGTCTTCCTGGAGCAGCAGAAGAACCAAACATGGAGAGTTTTCCTCTTCATGCTCACTGGCTATAACAAAAGAAGTTCATTGAGAAAAGTCCTTTTCTTCCCAACCACAAAACTTTATATTCTTGTACAGACTACGTGAAGAGAAGATAAAAGCAGAAAAGATCTTGTTTTAGAATGAAAGTGAACTTTACAGTTGAAAGGAAAATGAATGGGTGTTTCGGTTTTCCTGTATCCCAATTTCTTTTGATCTTTTGAAGTTTGAATTTTACGCTTTTGCAATAAATGAGTCTAATTACTTAACCGTTTAATTACATCTGACTTTCCTTTAGTGTTGCTAACTATAATCACTTGAAAATTACTAAACAGCAATCTGAAAGTAGCTAAAATCCTATTTTAACAATGTTTGAATTAGGCGTGTTTATTGCTAAAGCATACACATAAGGTAGATAAATACCTTTGCATACTACAGAAAAGTGAGAATTTCTGATAGCTAAATAAGTATTCAAAACAGCTAGTTCTAGCTAAACAGGTGCTAATTTAACAACACTTCTTCCCTTTTTAAAAAAGGACCATAAGTTTCCATCAATATACTCATATGCTTCGAGAAAGAAGACTTCCAAAGATAAACGTAAGATTTTAACGTTTCTTCTATTTCTTCTTCCTCCTCTTCCTCTTTTATGTTCCTTCTTCTTCTTCTTGCTTTCGGAAAAAATATTTTTCTTTCTTATTTTCCCTTGTGCTTTTTCTTAGCATTCGTTATAGTTCCTTTCTTTTTAATTGAAGCGAATTAAAAATGAAGAACCAGGGAAAGTAATAAAATATTTACAATATTTTCATCTTAAAACAAGTTTTTGTCAAACTCAAATATGTACTCTTAGTTCTAGGAAACGGAATATTTAAAATGTATTAAAATTTGGCTGAACTATAATATTTTCATCTTTTTGTTTGAAAGCTATTACTGTTCACCACACTTTCTACTACCGCTCTGGATCATGGGAATATGCAGAATGTTTCTCGTTGGAGGAGTGGGTTGGAGTGTTATGGCTATATGTAAGACAGAAGCATTATTTAGGAAAGTCAAATAGAGAAGGAGTCAAGAATCCTAGGGATACAAGTAACATTGACGAATAAAAAAATGTTGTATGTAATCTGAAACTGTCATATTTTGTACAAAGAAACCTTAATGTGTTTGTGTACAAAATATGACAATTTTCTGTCACATATATTTCGAGTTAAATATAAAAGATTACAGCGAACTTTTTTTTCTCGTCAATGTTACTTATGTCCATTGGCTTGTGGTGTCAACACATATAATCTGCTTTTCACTAATCTTAATATGTGAATTCAGACACATAACCTTAAAATAATAATACGCATTAACACATTGACATTATAATTATATATACCGGGTATACATAAAGTCTGGTAACACTTTCAAAAATTTTATTTTTGACGTTCTATGAAAATAATAACTATCGTGAATTGGAAATATTGTAAGTAATACATTCAAGTTTTTCTTTCACAGTATTCACCTTACAAACTATCTATGTGATAACCATGTGTGACCCGACAAATGCTCTCACACTAACTCTAACCCTATTCACACACGGTCCAACATATCTCATGTGACTTTCGCTTCCCCACACTCAATTCTCCCCCATCAGTTCCATAAGATCACAAGGAAGATGAGCGAGCAAAATTTTTATAGTTGAAATAGCAAGTTCCTTTCCGTTACCGGAAATTCCGTTTTCCGAATTCTCTATTCGGAAAATAAACTTTTCCAATTGGCCATCCCATTTTTGGGAAAACAACATCAGCAGTCTGTATACCCATTGCTGTTTCCATGCGACTCATCAAGCGAAATAGGGTCATCTTCAATTATTTCTTTGATTTCATCCTTGACAGACTGCTGAACAAGGGATTGTTGTTGCTTATCCAAAATTGAGTTTTTCTTTTTTTTGTATATGGGATTGAGGAAAGTAGCTATACCACATATGGTACTGCACAAAGTTTCAGGGAGGTTCAAATCAAATTTTTCATCCAGATCTTTCTTGATTATTTCTTTTGCATTTGAAATTGCCTCTGAATGGGTGTCCCGTTCTCCTAGGTGAGCATATTTACCAGACTAAATACTATCGAAATTCGGAAGCACGCCAGAAAGAGTTACATGTTTCTCACAGGACAAACCTTCCGGTGAAAAACACGAAAAATAAACCCTTCAATTTGAAATTTATTTTAAAAATGTAATTAGTAAAACGGTGCGCCTTATAAGATAGCAATTCCCCTCCCCCAAAAAATGTCTTAAAAATAAGATGCTTCATACGCCGTTAAATATACGGTATTTTCTTATGGATGAATAATTAATTATTTATTAATATTGAAAGCATGCCGTAAGGGCAGCGGATGACATTATGTCCTGTTTTATAGCTACAGATCTGATGACGAATCCCGTGAATTAATTACGGCTAAATGTACTACAAGAGGAATAACAGAGCCCCTGCGTACGCCACCGTCCGTATATTTCGTGCACCCAAAGGTGTGGCTTAATGTTAAATTCGTGACGATCTATTACTTCTCCTTTTCCATCTTTTTTTGTACATACTAGTTGACTGATATCATTTAACATCGGTACATTACTTGAGTACTGGATTTGCGTCAAGGCATTTGCTCCACAATAATTGTGCTTTGATCGATTCAGAGATTCTTCAGGTCTTTCAGTCGAGATAAAGGAAACCCGAAAAAGCAAACTTTCCAATCCTATTTCCGGAAACTTTCTGAAAACTTTCCGTTTTTTGGAAACTTTCCTCTTTCCGGAAACAGAATATCCGGAAACCTATTTTCCGGAATCATTTCGCCATCCCTATTCTGCAGAGCCACGTGCGGTATTGCATGGTCATCTTTCATTGATGTAGTACTTTGTGCAGCAGCAATTTGACAACTCGTGCACCACCTAGCGGCAGCTTTTCGGTTGAACCAAATTGTTATCACGGCGACTATTTTACGACGCACTATAGACCTAAGTGTTCATTTCCACCCCAATGTCCTTGATTCCTATCTTAACGTGTTTTCCCATTCTACCTCAGCTTCACTTACCCTCACACTCACATTATGACTTGGACCTCAATCTCACTCAGAATTTACATATCAGAGACATCTCCGAGAATGTTTCTATGTCTCTGGAGGGGAAGGCACTTTTTAACTCTCTGCGGGGTATAATTATTATGTTCCATTACTAGTCCTTGAGAATTTTTAGTTTTTATTGTACTCTGGAGTTAGTTCTGCGGTCAACCCTGAGAGAAACACTGACGCAGTGTTAAGCCATCAGCGTTGGGTTGAATATACATGGCGCATGTAGATTTAGTCCTTGTGCCAGAAGCCAAAAAACGATATTTTGGTATAAAATGGGAGAAACAGATGAAACTTTCAGCACTTGTAAACTGGCATGTATAGAGCACGAAAATACGTGATAGACATTTAAAAAATGTAGCTATCCAAGATGGCGGCCATTCAAAATGACGGTCGATGATATTTATTAAAGTGCAACATTTCTCGGCTCTGAGTTATTCGATTTCGATCATTCTCTTTTAAATGAAAGATATTTTTTTTAGCTACAATTTTAATTATGAGCAATAATTTCCTAAATCTAATAGTTTTTCAGTTAAATTTAAAAATGTGCATTTTAACCGAAATCATTTTTATTTAGTATTTGACTGAGCAGATTTTAGGTTTAGGTGAAAATTTCTTTTTAAAAGAAGAAGGAAGAACAAAATTTTATATACAACATTTTCTTGTTTAAATTTATGTTAGAAAACTATTATTTTTAGGTAAATAAATGCTTTTGCAAAAGACACTGCTTTTATTTGAAGAATACTCTAACATAATCTGAACAAGAGCAATTACTGCATATTTCTGTAACGACTTCAACGCAGGATGGCAAGTACTACAGATTCTGGTGCAGATGCTCCGGCGATCAAATTGATGCATAGCTTTCCTTCTCTGTCCCTTTTCAATTCATGTCCTTCAGCCTCTGGTATACTTGAGAGTATTTTCCAAGTCCTCGTACCTAAATCCCTATCTGGAAATTTGCGCTTTCAATGTCTCCTTCCACAATAATAATATAATGTCGACTTCACCCGCCTTTGGATGTAAAAAATTTCATCGCAGCTCATTGGCACTTCCAATTTTTATTTTATTGGAATACATGTCACAAGTTAACTTTCCAATTGTCTTGAATAATTCATTTGAAACAGTTCACTCGATTCCTAGGCTTCTGAATGTTGTGACATATTTTGCCCTGTTCCAGTAAACATTTTGATCTTTCATTGTCCTGCAAATGCACTTACACTATCACAGCCCGGGAGGAAATGGGAGAACCCCAAGAAAAGCCACACACACGGTTTTTGTCTACCACAAAGTCCATATAGCATGAGCAGGGAACGAACCGACCGCTCCTAGCATCAGAGATGAGCGCTAAACGATTGACCCACCGCGGCCCAGCAGCATCTTTTTTAAAGTATATATTTATCTAAAAAATATTCTTTCCTAATAAGACCTTAAATAAGACAATAATTGCGAATAAACATTTTTTGTTATTTTTTTTAAAAAAAATCGCTTAAAAACTGAAACTAAATATACTTAAGTTAATATTAAATAAAATAATTTAGGTTAAAATGCACATTTTAAAATTTAACAAAAAATGTATTGGATTTATGAAAATATTGCTCTTAATTAAAATTAAAGTCAAAATTATCTTCCATTGAAAAAAGGTACCATCGAAATCTCGTAATGGGATGCCGATATACGTAACATTGAAAAAACTGGCGATAGCCACCAGTTTGAATAGCTACCGTTTTATGATGTCTATCACGCACATTTGTGCTCTTCATAGACAAGTGTACAAGTGCTGAAAGATTCATTTGTTCCCCCATTTTATACCAAAACATGATGTAGCTTCTACACGCCTTAGTGCCTCCATAATGTTACTTCGTATTGCAGAAATTTTCAAACAATTGTTCATATCTCAAGTTATACTTGTCGGATTTAATTGATCTTTTCTTTAAATTAAAGCCCAAGTTACAAGCTAGATTTCATGTAAGAACATAGTTTTCTCTAAAACCAGTAGTTTCAAAGTAAAATATTAAATAAGAAAATATTGTAGGCTAGAATGAGACATATTTACATCTAACTGAAAATCTGAGGTTTCTCGAGGTTCTCCTGTTTCCTACGACTTTCTTCATTCCACCAATCATTCCATCATCGTCCAACTGGTCTGAGCCAAAGTTGTTTAAAAGCCTTAAAAACTAAATTCAATTATTTTTACTTATCTCCACAGAGAAGAATCATTTAATGAATTACTTTTTTGCCATTGCTGTGTTTGCCTTTCGATTTATAAAGGAAACAATTTTAAAATATAAAGACAATGTTAGATTTCAGGTTTTACTTGAATATACCCCTCTAAGATTAGGTAAAAAATTAAATTGAAACAAGTAGTTTCCCTGGCGACTTCTAATCAATATGTTATTTCCAGTTCTATGAGCAGTAGCCGTTGTAAAGAAAGTAATGAGACGTGAAATTATAGAAGGTTCCTGGAAACTGTGGGCAAACTTTTGATCTTGGTTCTTGGAAAAGAAGAGAAATAAACATGTTAACCAGGAGATGTCTTCATCATAACCCACCCACCCATGTAGAACGGAGAGCAACTGTATGAACATAATACTTTAACATATGTTTTAGCAGTCAACTAATCTCGTTAGATAACAATAAATTGAAGATTTATTTTTTTGTTTTCTGAAGAGTTCAAGTAGTTCTCGTACACTTGACTGAGCTTCTGGCTGGAACACGTATTTATTGATATTTTTTCTCTCTCCCTTCAACAGCAAGGTTACAATGATGAGCATTTATACGTTAGGTTAAAGTACTAAAATAAAAATGTTAGCACGCTTCCCTTAAGTACACATGGCCGCAAGTTCAAGTCCTGTCGGGCTCTACAGAACGTATCAGATTCGATGCTTGGATTACGATAAAAGTTAGGTTTAGTACTTAAAAGCTCAGAAGTTCGTTCAGGATGTAGTTTCAATTTAAAATTAAACTGAGTAAAGTATAAAAGAACTTCTAATGAAACTAAATGTTTTTTGTTTCTTTTGTTACTTTTGTTTGGCAAATGTTACTTTGAATGAAGACAAGAACTACAATGTATTTCTTCCATTCATGTACAGGGTATAACAAGTGTTTAGACGAGAATGGTATAGAACTAACACATGTAAACTATCAGAGAAACTAAGGTAATAATTCAAGTTCGCTTTTGTACTGCAAACTGTCCGTAAGGATATAGTAGAGTTTCGAGATGCAGAATCATTCTAACTAAACATGAGAGAAATACGAAACTCATATTAAGTGGAAGAGGAATTTTTCTTTCTGGCTTCGAATACGGATAGTATGGTGAATTGGGTGTTTCCCGACACGCTAAGCAATTTTCGTATCTTAGGAAACATATGAAGCATTGGGATGAGATTTTTTCACGTCGTCGTCGTCATAAAGCCTGTTGTTTCTTCTTTCATTTAATGTTATGTTTCACCCTGCACATCTGAATACTCTAATAATTGATGGTGTTTAAATAAACTAGTGTGAAATGTCGGGATTGCCTCAGTACATGGGGAATTCCGACACTTTATTAAGACAATTCCGACACCAAAAGAAAATACATGTAAACATTTTACAATTATTACTATGCACTCAGTAACACTTTACGTTGAACTGGCATTGCGTGTGGGAATGGCATCTGATAGATTATCGTAAAATGAAATTATTTTAAAGAGAATAAAATGTAAGAGAAATTTTATCGCATCACTGGCTTTCCTCGTTACCTCTAAGAACAAAAGTCAAACAAAGGGTGGAAGAACTCGATCAGAATCAATTCAAATTGCGCTGTGATGTTGATGGTTTATTCAGAATTTCATAATAAACATGTGAAGCAGCATATGAACTCTCAGGAATTTTATTACTGCGTTAATTCTAGGTGTTTCAAATCTATTTGTTAGTCCAAATCCCAAAGAATTTCTGTTAACCTCAGTTCCTTTTTGATGGGAGCCGAAGTTTGATTTTCCCCCAAATTCTTGTTTTCCTTTTTGTTCTTTTGTAGCCCAACATATATCGGGAAACGTGAAATACTTTTGCAGCTGTAGGAATAACTCATTCTATTTCGTACCGCATCAGAAGCTAAAGCTATATCTTCTTTGTTCCTAGAGTATTTCGAAGTCTCTCAGGAGCAGTTACGAACCACGTTTGGTACGGAAAATAAAGAGAGACACATCGTTATAATTTACACTAAGAGTGTCACATAGATTTTTTTGAAGAAAGCATAGAAATATATTACTGGTGAAGGTGTCGGAAGTACCCTACAATGTAATGTAAGGATTTCCCTAAAGCGCATAATATTAGAAATATATAATTCTTAGAGTCTGTACTATTGGCTAAAAGAAACGAAACTACATGTTCACACACAACGCTTTTCATAGTGTGCAATGACTTTGAACCTCATGATCAACACTTGTTCATAAAAACTTAAAAAACGAATCCTCTATTTTAGAGCAGGGTAATTTTAGTCACGTTTTCAGCACAACTCACCTTACAAATATGATTCTGGTCCTCCACAAACACAACACACAAACTCATAAATCAGCGCAGAGATTCACTACACTACGAAGTCTCTTCCTCGAATATTGTTTATGCCATAAGCTGACTATTATGCAATGTACAGTGTTGCAAGCTTAGAAGTGTTGGAGTTTCCCAATTGTCGGAAAACCCTGAAATGACCATGTTTAATGTATATATGGAAATGTTTAACTGTTGATGCCAAGAGGGCAAACATGGCGGCTGGAGAAAGTTCGGTTCTTGTGTATGGAGAGTATTTCAACATATACCCGACCTAATATATTCTAATTGATTTAAGCAATAAACACGAAACTTTCCCGTTATGATGCATCCATAACCTGTGAGTGCAATGACATAAGTCATTCAGTGTTGTCAACTAAACACATCATTATTCAGAAATCTGGTTTAACTATTATCTCCCGAAGTTTGTAACACTGCTTGAAATATAGTAAAATAAGACTTTTAACTTTGTGTTGAGTTGGTAACACTGAATTATTTCTGACATCACTGTCACAGGCTAAGGAAAGCCTGCAGTGCTAGATGTATGTATCTAGGCGCCTTAGGCCCATTATTATCGCCTCACTTGTTCGCTTCTTTCCTCACCCTTCCCGTTCTTTCTCCCGTCTCTCACACTTTCCGCCCTTCCCCTCCCCAACTTCACATTATAACCAATTACTCTCCTCTGTCCTCTCGACATTTAATAATAATAATAATGAGATAACAATTAAATAACTCTGCTAATGTGGTTATTTACAAAATACGGTGCAACAGTATTAATAATAAAATAATGGCATCAAATACATATTCCTACAATCAGCAATTTTGATTAAATTACTCTATGTACTGTACTTATGGAAAACGTATTAATTACATTGAACAAGAAGCTAATACAAACTATTGATATTTACACAAAAACACTTCAGACAAGTAAATTTTTAAAAAACGCATATTAATGATACATAAATACAAAAAGTAATTATTGTTCATTAAACATACTTTTATTTAGCTTTAAATAATGTAGCTCTGCATGTTTTTGAAAATTTGAAACAATCTAGTAGCAGACTGTTCAGGTTAGTTGAAATTAATTTCAGTTCCAGTTGGTAACGAAAAAATTTAGACTATCACATGACATTTTCTTCCGTTCAGAAAAGATTCCTCTTTTCGCATCAGCGTTTTTTCCCCGCTGATATCACGGAAAGAAGAAGATTTCCGTGCAAGAACAAGAGTGGATGATAGGGCCATCTATCTTACATTTCCGTACTACTGAAAAAAAAACCACAAGCGAAGCCTTAATTGCTCACGAAAACGATCATGGAAAAGCCGAGGAAAAAACTCAGCAAGTTACAAGCACGATGTAATCGTATCTTTTTCTTTCTTCCATTCTTACTTTCTCTCTCCCTCTTATCCTTTCTTTCTATCTTTTGTATCTCCGATTTTGTCTTTCCTTCATCTCTTCTTTTTATTTTATTTCTTTCGGTTCGTATATTTTGAGGTGCTCGGGTTCGGTGTGTTGTAACTTGCAATTTTAGCTCAACAACTTGCTATTGCCTCCACCTTTTGAGGAAAAGAGAAAAGTAATGAAGATTCAGTCATAATAATAACAACAACAACAACAATAATAATAATAATAATAATAATAATAATAATAATAATAATAATAATAAAGACGAGCTATAGTAATTTTATTTATATGGATCAAGTAGCAGTATGGCTTATTTGGCATCGCCAAATTTTGAGAACATGGTTTTTCGGATAGAAATCAGAGAGAGCACGTTGGAGGTACACCGAAAAAAATATATTAAACATTTATATCGGCCACATGTCCACGAGTCATTCATGGTCATATGATACAGAAATTAATATAATCCGAAATATAGCTTCCTTTCTTAATCCCTTTTTATTCTTGATATAATCAATGGACATAGTATACCTACTAGAAGATGCACTATCTAAAGTCTGGCATGCTTAACTCAAACACAGATTATTTCTTGTATTACAAATGCCCACTATGTGGAATTTAGGAAAAAAAGGAGGTTTTAATTTTAGAACTTTCATGGTAGAGTAAACTGTTTAAAACATATTGGAAGAATATTGTGTTTAATTTTGTAGGAATAAAATTATATAGAAAAATAATACAATTTTAACTAATGTTACCCATCGCTCTTATTTTACGCGAGCTAAATGATAAGTTACTAATTGTTTTGCAAATTGTGCCTACATTGTCGAGGTAGATAGATATTCGTTCACACCGAAGAGCCTTCTGTGCAAGTGAGATTACATTAAGTTTATTATTAATTTGTTGAGTGCATTTTGCTAAAGAAATTAATGTAAATAACTTTATGTTCACACTTTGTATTGAGTTATGTATATTATAGTGAATTTGTTAAATACTGAACCCAAAAGCCCGTGGCACGACAGCCCATTAAGGGCATAGGCCTACCAGCCGGCTTTGGCACTCATGCCGTAGAGGTTAGATGTGGTCAGCATCTCTGCTCCTCCTCGCCGTTACACAGTAAAAAATAGCTGTGTTAATTCAACACAATGCGGTGTCCCAGCGTGACTACCACTTTTGTGTGTTGAATCAACACACCACACGGTGTTGATTTCGGTACTGGGAGAAAAAAAAGTTACGGCTGCAGTTGGATTTGAACATGGGTTGCTCAGGTAGAAGTTAAGCGTCTTACCGACTTCGCTAAATCGTCAGACAGAAAAAGTACTAGATTGAAACAATATAGAGGATAAAAAAATCTTGCTGAACCTCAAACACAAACAAAGTTACTCTCACGACTTATGCCATGGTTTAATCACTTTTCCATTGGTCAATTAGGGATCACAATCCCCATTTACTGAGAATATGTTGCATTTCTATGAAAGCAAGCGCAGCATTTGACATGTTGTTACGATAAGAAAGCAGTAATGCTGGTGAAGTGTTTGGCTGTCGCCATCTTGCTTGCTTTCATAGAAATAGAATTCTCAATGAATGGGAATTCTGGTTCTCAATTGACAAATAGGAAGTGATTAAACCATGGGATAAGTCGTGCAAGTAACTTAGTTAGTTTTGGGGATTCAGCAACATATATTTGAACCCATACACTGTTTAAATCTATAGTGTAGTCGTTTAATTCTAGTGGTGTTCCTAAATATCATTTGCATCTAGTGCATTTTCTATCTGACGATTTAGACAAGTCGGTAAGACACTGGCCTTCTAACTGATCAACTCATGTTCAAATCTCGCTGCAGCCGTAATTTTTTTTTCTCCCAGTATCGAAATCAACACCGTTGTTGTGTTGATTTAACACACAAAAAGTGGTAGTCACGCTGGGACACCGCATTGTGTTGAATTAACACAGCTATTTTTTGCAGAGTAATGCCGGTTTTCGTGACCGGAGTCCGCTACCTCCTTATTCAGGTAGCTCCCAAATTGTCCTCACGACGCTGAGTGGACGCTGCACAAGCAACACCATCTGGAGTACTTCAACGGTCACCCGTTCAAGCACTGACCAGACCCACAGCTGCTTGACTTCGGTGATCTTACGGGAACCGGTTGACCAGCTCGGCTAGGGCGTTGCCTCTTATTAAATACAGGATGAGTCATAATTACATGATCACTTATGACAACTAGGTATGTAACGTTTAAGACGTGTAAAGGATGTTACAAATATTGGATGAACAAAATTAGGTCAGTGACGTCTCAACCTGTTCTCTCATTGTTATTCACCCAACAATGAAAATAATTAAATGTGGCGTGTAAAGGGTTGCGATTGAAATATCATGTGTATTTTGTCGTACAAATCCTCTAACACTCTAAGTGCAGCTCACAATATTTTGTCTTCACTACGTACTCGAGTTTATTTAAGATTTCCGTCTTCACACTTGTCAATATATGAACGTTTCTTCTATATCTGTGCCTTCCTTACACAATCAGCAGAGTCTGTATTGTAAATTCATTGAAGTACGCTATACTGTATAATAAGGCCTAAGCCTTAGATGCCTAAAGGCCATAAATAAAATTAAAATACAACTACAGTACTGTATATCGTTATCCTTTTATTGGTTCAAGATCACACACACTTAGAAAGTAACTATTGATACTAAAGACGATTATCTTCGGAAGAGATATTTTAGTATGTAAATATACAGAGGGTGGATAGATATGGGTGTTTTAGTTAATTTTATAGGTGAGTTTATGCTGCATTCTTCCTATGATGGAACGTACGCCAATAAAATGTTTTACCGTTACATCCCTAAATATAACACAACATTTAGTACAACTATATTCCTATTGTCTATCAGTATCAATAGAACTTAATATTGTTACTTATTAATGTCTTAAAGTCTGTTTATATTTAATGCTGATTAAACAGTTGTATTACTTTCCTTAGTACAGAGTTCCCATAACTGATCTTTCGAGTTGGGAACAAATGTAACTTACGTTCACTGAAAGGCAGATACATAAAATTAATATCATTAAAGAAAAGAAACTCTCGAAGGTTTCTTCTATTACATCACAGGTTATAACACTGTTGCTTAGTACCACAGTTAAGCTCTAGGGGTGATATGAGCCGACTAATGATAGTGAACTTCATCTTTGGCCTCCGCGTTCAACAGACCTGACTTCCTGTGTTTTTCCTGTGGAGCTATGCTAAAGATAGTGTCTGTGTGCTACCTTACCTTATTACATATTATGTTTGATCTACAAGCACGTCTTACAAGAGACATCGCATCAAACGACCCAAGAATATAATTATGACAAATTTTGTGGAGCTGTGGACCCAAAAGAACTAGTGTTAAGGGGAGGGGGATTTATATTAATATAACATTTATTTTTCAGAGGAAACTTATGAAAATATAACAACAGATATAATAAACTAAGTTTTCTTTTTTTTTTTTAAAAAAAAGAACAAAGTTTACCTTCTCTTATTACGCGAGGGAGTTTTCTGTGTTGGAAAATGACTATTAATCTTTTTAGTCTTCTTCTGTTCCTTTAAAGAGGAAGAGCACAGCCCCTTGAATAAGCTTTGCTACTCTCGTCAAAGAAAATTGTACAAGCAAAGCAGCTTCTCTGAGAATGATTTACTGCATTCGAAAAGAGGGCGTTAAGGTCGCGGAAAGGAGTCGACGTTGAACAAACCTCATTGTCTTCTTGTCTGCGGTTACGAAGTTACTGAAGAAACAATTGAAAACGTGGTTCGTGGTATATCGTATAATGATGCTTATTTTGAACTGAAAGAGGTAGAAGAGAAAGAGGGAGTGAATGAAAGCGTCGTGTGGTGCGAGATGAATTTCTCTTGTTACCGTCTCTTGTGTGTTTTCTACGGAAAGACGAAAAGGAGCCAACTTTGCACTCCTCTTGAAACCACACGATTCTTATAAGGGAAAAAGAACTTTCGACGTTCTTTTGGCGTACTTTTCTTCCTTCTACCACAACGAAAAGTCACAAGTACAGTGGAGCCATCTATCGCAACGTCATACAGTAGAGCCATCTATCTTCCACTTCCTCAAAGAAGAAAAAACACCTTAATTGCCTTCCAGGACGATTAAAGATTAAAAAAAAAATCGTTTGTAATGGTTCCATGCATGATGAAGACATTTTTCATTGCTACCTTTCTCACCACTTTCTTTATCCTTTCTCGCTTTAATCCTTGCTCTTCTCTTCACAGAAATCTCTTTTACTTTTCTTCGTCCGTTTTCGTTTTCTTTTCTTTATTGTTGCTTGAGTTTTACCAATGTATGGTACCTAAGAGACTGATGAGAAGGATAAATGCTAAAGGAAACAATGGGTTTAATAGAGTATCTACACATTTAAATCTTTTCATAGCATTTGAAGATCTGACTAGATTTCTTGCAGGATAGTATATGTTATCATTCTGGATAGAGTCATAGTGGCTTGGCATTGTCGATATGTTCTGGATTCATAAATTCCCGCCTTGTTTTACCGCATGACTTTCCTTCTTTAAATACATTCCCATCGTACCTTCCAAGACTAAGAGACACTCTACTTTCATTCGTAGTCTTTGTAAGCTTCAACAGGACACACCAGACACCATTACAAAGCCATAGATTCTTCCGGTCTTATTTACACGCACAGAGTCGACCAGCTGCTCGAAACAGCAGAAAACTTGAATTATCAGACTGCACAGTATGCTGTTAGTCATCCATCCACTGTCCACTGTTGATATTGTAATGTTCCGTGCACATTACGTACACATTTGAAATGTAAATATAGTAGTATTGCTTATAGTAAACAAACATCTACAATATGTGATGTAATGACAACAAACAGTAAGCGACACATAACATTAGCAGACGACAATAACAACTCTACATGGATACAACAGATGGGTTTGATATCGACATGAAGATGGAGTTAGAGTCGCCGAAGGAGGGACTTGGAGAACCCCACCCAAAAGGGACCTATAAAACACAGCAGCTCAGTCAACAGAGCATCACTCACTCCTGCGTGCTCATTCCTTCTCTTTCTACCGTTCTCAGTCGGCTTCGCTTCTGGAACACTCCTTGACACAGTTGGCTACGCTTCTGGTGTCATCCTTACGTATACAGTTGGCTACGCTTCTGGTACGACGCCTCATCCTATATCTTTCCGGCAGAGTACACCCAAAGAAGAAGAAGCCTATATAAGCTACGCATTTAACTCGCAGTATCCTGTAATTAGCCTCCTACGAGACGTTATTTTTATCAACTTAATCATTTTGTAATAAACTGATTGTGGGCTAAAAGACCAAAATCCCGTGTATCTATTGTCTCTACCCCAGGTACGCTATAAGATAAATATTAGAACATTACGTGGTGGGTGCGTCGTCTCCACACATTGAGTGGTGGAACAGTTCTTTTAGTGCATAAAAAAACAAAGTGCCCAAGAAGTGCGCCAAGCCCAGAAATCCAGTACTAGTTTCGGAACGTGTAAGATTTCATTGATAACCTCAAAACGTATCAAGTGATTATTGGACATTTTTTCTAACAGTTTGACTTGCGCAAAGAATATATTTTCATTAGGTAGGGTACATGAAAAATATGGCTAGTTAAGTAACAAAAAAAAAAAGCAAATAATTTTATATTAAATGACAGTAAATACTAAGTCTGGTTGTAAAACAGAAAATTTTGAGTCAGACCCTAGCGGTAACGAAAGCGAAAATGATAATATGGCAACCAAACCATCTTAATTTACCACATTTAACCAAATTCTCTGGACATATAAAAGAGGATCCTGATATATTTTTATGTTATTTGAACATTTGGAATCTTAACAACAATGGGATGACGGAAAGAAGCAGGAATTACTACCAATGTACCTTCAAGGTACTGCATTGGATTTAGTTTTTCCACTCCAGTCACAAAACTTAAAGTCGGAAACTACTTAGTATCAATTGAAGGACAGACTTACGAACCTATGTAGACTTAAAATTTCATCATATAAGACCAAAAAGGAAATTAACATAATTCAATAGAATCAAGATGAACCTATCGATTCTAAGAGCAATAAGAGACAATATTCCGGATGCCATAGAGGAACAGAAGGTGTATTTTTTGCCTTTGGGATTGACTTAAGCTTCCTCAAAAAATTGGTTTAGGGAACTATACATTCTTGCGAGATCTTCAGAAACGTTTGCATGCATTGGAAAAATCTACCGACTTGTTAAAGAAAAGATAATTTATGAAGAAATCACAAGCACTATTGGCATTGGTGGATCAGAATCAACAATTGCAAACTAGTAGGAATCTGTCTTCGCAAAATCCAAATATTCAACAAACAAATGGCCAGAATTTAACGTTCCAAATTCCAATAACGCACAATCCTACCTATAGCAATCTATCTGACCAAGTAACAATATATCAATAAAGTGGTAATCAAAACCTTAGTCCTCAACCTTCAGTAAGTCAACTACCATTTTATCAACATCCTAGTACTCAACAACAACCTATTTTTCATGCATTGGAGAAATCTACCGACTTGTTAAAGATAATTTATGGAGAAATCACAAGCACTATTGGCATTGGTGGATCAGAATCAACAATTGCAAACTAGTAGGAATCTGTCTTCGCAAAATCCAAATATTCAACAAACAAATGGCCAGAATTTAACGTTCCAAATTCCAATAACGCACAATCCTACCTATAACAATCTATCTGACCAAGTAACAATATATCAATAAAGTGGTAATCAAAACCTTAGTCCCCAACCTTCAGTAAGTCAACTACCATTTTATCAATATCGTAGTACTCAACAACAACTTATTTTTCGAATATATAACCAAATGACTAACCAACAGTGTACCAGCACACAAATCCTACCTCTTTGGACAACTCAGGAACCAATAAAATATTTCCGAAAAGGTGAGCCTGAACAACGTGGACAAGTACCTATATACCAAGTAAAAAGGACCCAGTCCAACCAGACTTTACCCCAACCTCCTATTTTATCATTTTATAGTAATCAACTTGTACCACAAGGCCAAGTTCCTGTAAACACATTATCGATACCTCAACCTATCAGATGGAACAAATAAAACTTAATCCTAATCAGACAAATCCAAATCAAAATAACTTGGAAAGTATAACAAACAAATTGGCTGAACTATCACTAATGGTAAAAAAATAATGCTAGCCAAAGGCAGGAATACAAGAAGAATGGAAACAAAAATATTATTAAAAAAATGGGGACAAAAAGGGAATGCAAAATTACAAAAATAGTGAAAATAAAAATGGGAACGAAACTGGTACTGTTTCTGTATGTGCAGTCTGTCATAAGAGGGGACATACAGCTTAAATATGTTGGCACAAGGACAAAAAGGATTCTAATCCGTAAAAGTGAATAACGTGGAGGAAAAACAACAGTCAGTTTTTCTTTATGTTCGATTACTGCAGACATTACGTGATAAATATGGTCTCAGAGATTTATCATTAAAATGCCTTTAAATAACTGTACTATTCTCGTCATAAACTCAACAACGAAAAGGATACATTTAAAGAAAAATACCGCAGTAGCACATACTGACGAAACTTTAAATGAGATTACTTTCAAAGTTGTGGACCAAAAAGAAGGTGATCCTGATGACGTTTATAAATACCGTACAAAAGAACAAATTGAACAGAGGTTCAAGTTTACTGATAATTTTTTTGACATATCAGCTTTTCATATCAACTCAAAATTAGAGGCAAAAATAAAGGACCAAATTTATAAACTCTCGATACCGAGAGAGATTTTCGTATTTTCAAAGCGACATAGAATCATTTGAGGGATACGTCCATTGTATCCACATAGATAAGTCAGCAACTTTTCACAAGAGGACTCCACCAGTGCCTACAGCTGTCCGCGTCCAGTTGGACAAGCAACTAGAAGAGTTGATCATAACAAATATAATACATGAAACTGACACAAGTGAATATTCATCACCAATGTTGCTTTTGAAAAAGCATAATACGAATAAGTTCAGGATAGTCCTTAATCTGATTTCTTGTAATTCTTACACTAAATATTTAACAATTCCTTTCCAATCGGCAGAAGATGTTTTAAATAGTTTTCGTGGAAAATCTCTAATATCCACGATGGACATTCAGCTAGCTATCATCAGATCAAATTAAATCCTAGTAGTTGGAAATATGAGTTTCGAAGTACCGCACATTAGGAAGACCTAGCAGTTCAAAAAATGCACAATGGGACACGCAACCAGTAGTCAAACATTACCTATTGTAACGAAAAATGTTGTTACAGGGTTTACCAAAGTCTATAACGTCATTTGCAGACGATTTGGTCCTCATCGATTACACCGCAAGGCAACATTTAGAAACACTAGAAAGACTTCTAAAAAGGTTACGAAAACACAATTTTGGAGCTGCACCTCATAAATGCCATTTGTTATTTCTGAGCTTCAGGTTCTAGGCTTTCAAGTACCTGGGAAAAATATCTCTATATTTTCGAAAATTGCCAAGAAAATTCAGAACTTTGAAAGATCTAGAACAAAAAGGCAGCTTAAGTCTTTTATTGTACTTTGCTGATTTATCGAAATCACAGAGATAGATTTACAGAGAAAATCGAGCCATTTCAAGTAATGTTATCTAAAAGAAATTTCTTGGAATGAGGAATTAGAAAAAAATATTTGTTCAGTTAAAACAGATATCCTGAATGCACCTGCCTTAAGCCACTTCGACGGAAATCTTGAAATAAGAGTCTACGTCGACGCAGTCTACGTCGGCGGAAGTTTTACTACTTACGACCCTAAATTAGATCAAGAAAAGGTGGTATCCTACTTACTGCATAAGACGGCTATCCAAAACTGAACTGCGAGCTAGCACTTGGTCTAAAGAATTATCTGGGTAAATACAAACACTACCTTTTTGCTAGGCCTTTCATACTTTACAGTGATAGGCATTGCTTAGTAAATCTACAAAACCAACCGGACCGAGTGGGTAAATTTACAAGAATCAGGTTCTTTATAGCCGAATTTATCTTCCAAATTCGGCACCAGCGTGGCAACCACCAACGTGCCGATTTATTGTCTAGATTAGAACAGAGAGCAGACGTCAAGAAAGAAACAACTGATGAAAAAGAAAAAATGGATGAAGAACAAGAAATGAAAAATGTTGCAAACCGGGTTTCAACAACAGATTTCGTTCAAACTTCAGAACAAGATATGGCATTTCGATTCAATTCATTAGACGTTATCTTTTGTGTCCAAAATAATTATTCATCTGAAGTTTTAATCAGAGAACAGAGGAGTGATCCCTTCTTTTCTGATATCATTGATGCACTCAACGATGTTGAACCAGTAAAACCTGCTGCAATTAGAGCTACAAAGTTGTATTGCCTTAAAGGTAATATTTTATATCGTATTCAGAAAAAGCCTCGTTTTTGGCAAATATATCGTCTGTGCATACCACAAACGATGACAAAGCAACTTTTCGAAGATTTACACGCCCATGCTACGTTGGAAAATCTTGGATTCTGTAAAATTTGTAAACTTTGTGTACAAAAATATTACTTCCCCAAAATGAAGGGCTACCTCGCATACTAAATTAAAATTTGCCCTCAAGTGTCACACGCTTAAAAAGCAACCCCGTAAATGCCAGGTTGAGCTACTTCATCACCCTATTGGAAAGATCAGCGATGAAATGATTGTTGATATATTTGGACCAGTCCCATATGGGAATACCAAGCTCTATATACACATAGAAATAGAGAGCGCCACACGTTACATGACTGCAAGAGAGGTGGAGAACATATCTACTCACACCGTAACCAAGTTTCTAGAAGATAACCTTTTTTGTTTTACGGATCTCCAAAATCACTTATCTTGGATTTGCATCCTGTGAATACCAGCAAGGCAGTAAAAGAGTTAGCGCAGATATTCAACATTGAACTAAAATACAGTCCGGCCTATTCTCACGTAAGATCCGGACTGGTGGAGGTGGCTATAAAATCACTTCGAAATATATTGAAATTTAATGTCCAACAAGACATTAGCAGTTGCCCATCAAAAGTTTCAAAAGCAGTTTTTGCTTATAACAAATTTCCACAGACAAATTTGAATGAGGATCAACACTTCCTTCTTTTTGGATATTTACTGAGATTAGCAGCGGATCGTACATTGAACGTAAGTCCACTTACTCAAGTCCCAGTACATGAACTCCCCAAGATACATGCTGAAGCGGCAAATAATGTCTATAAACAGTCTTTTGACAAAACCCATTTACAGACTGAATTTCATATTGGGGCCGAAGTCAACATTTTCTTCTCTGTTACCCCAAAAGGGGGACCTGAGTGCTAGGCCTCCAAATATGTCGCTCCGTGTCGTGTACTTCGGATAATAAATAATAATATGTACCTCATACAATTTCCTCCAGGGTTCAGAAAAACTGAGCAAGATCTCCGTTGACCGGATTTAGTTATACCATACTGGAAACCAACAATAAGTTATATTTTTACACATAACATATAACTTACTTTATCTTGTGGAAAAAGGGCCAGGGGTTATACCCATCTTTTCACAAGAAAAACATGTTATCTTGCGAGATAGCCATTAGTTTATCACTTTGTCACCAGATGGCAGCGAGCACTAGGACACAACTTAAGCAACAGATTAGCACCAACTAGGGGCATTCAGAAGTACTACATGCAGTTCACATTATGTAGTAGTTTTTTCTTTTTTAAAGAAGAAAAACACTGAAATAAAAGGCAGCAAAACAGAAAAGATATATAATATTCTGTACTTACCTTTAGCAAGAGAACATAATCAGATACTTATTAAAAAGACTCAAAATCCTTCAAGCAACTATTATTTTACATATCAACAATTTGAACGAATTATAACAACAATTTAAACTTACCACGTAGACGAACGATTGAAATAAATATTGAATACTTAAATCTTCCTGAAACATTCTCATTGAATTTTAAAATAAACTTCCAAAATTTACAGCAATCATTAAATAACTTACAAACGTTGTTGAATCACGAGAAAAATCTCGTGATTCTACCAAGCAAGCTTTCTGACTTCCTCTTTACACCCATTATTATCTTGGATTACGGTTATATTAGTTTTGATCATTCTTACATTTGTTATGATAACAATTATCCTATGTATTACATATTATCGTTTAAAGATAACCCAAAGCCTATAATCAATCATTACTTTTTCCAGAATGTCTGTCCTCGTAACAGCGATCATCGTTGCCACCCTAGCCATTCTATTTACAATTCTATTCGTTTATTTGCTACGTTAAATTATTAGAACTCACATGTCAAAAAGTAAACCGATAACAAACAATATTCTATCATTTGACACTGCAATAAACATTATTAGTGAAACCAACAACCACACGTTGGACATTGAACCCAGGTTCTCAACTACAGTATACGCGGAAACTACTATGAACTGTGTTCAATCAGTGCAAACAATTAGTGACCTCGTATACAAATACTAAATGTTCATAACAAACACTAATTCGCCTCATTGACTCGAGGATTGTGATGTCAACTAAGGCTGAATCTGCCTTATCAGTGACATATGCGTTATTAGTATTTCACTAATTTCTAAGCGCAAGCTTCTGTGTATATATTTTTTGAAACCTGTGAGTTTTCTCTCGTGAAGTGAAATATTTATAGTGCTAAGTGATAAAGTGATAAACGTGTCGGTGAATCAGAAAATAATTCACTAAAACTAATTTGCCTTACTATTTTCTCCCAGAGGAGGGGGGAAATGTAATGTTTCGTATATTTACTCACACGTACACATTTGAAATGTCTATATAGTAGTATTGCTTATAGTAAACAAACATCTACAATATGTTATGTAATGACAACAAACAGTAAGCGACACATAACATTAGCAGATGACAATAACAACTCTACATGGATACAACAGATGGGTTTGATATCGACATGAAGATGGAGTTAGAGTCGCCGAAGGAGGGACTTGGAGAACCCCACCCAAAAGGGACCTATAAAACACAGCTGCTCAGTCATCAGAGCATCACTCACTCCTGGGTGGTCATTCTTTCTGCTTCTACCGTTCTCAGTTGGCTTCGCTTCTTTAACACTCCTTGACACACAGTTGGCTACGCTCCTGGTGTCATCCTTGCACATACAGTTGGCTACGCTTCTGATATGCATCCTTTGTACCATACCTAATTTCACTTCTGTACACAGTTGGCTACGCTTCTGGTACAACCCTTGAAACACAGTTGGCTGCGCTTTGGTGTCATCCTTACGTATAGAGTTGGCCACGCTTTTGGTACGACGCCTCATCCTATATCTTTCAGGACTAAAAGAAGAAGAAGTCTATAAGCTACGCACTTAACTCGCAGTATCCTGTAATTAGCCTCCTACGGGACGTTATTTTTATCACCTTAATCATTTTGTAATAAACTGATTGTGGGCTAAAAGACCAAAATCCCGTGTATCTATTGTCTCTACCCCAGGTACGCTATAAGATAACCATTAGAACATTACGATATTGTCAGGTCTAGTAAGATATCAGCAATCTGTTTTGATCGACAACTACCAAATGTCATGGAATGCAGTATGGGCTGTAGGCCTAGAGTGTACTAACTGATGATTTGAGAGGTACTAACGAACTGTGATTTGATGCAATATTCCTCCTCGTTGGGTGGGTAACATCCTTGTTGTCACGGGTGGTACCGTTCTTGCACCCGTCCTGAGTTGAACATATCCTTGACATGGCACTGATGTCAATAATTCAAATGGCTGATTGAACTATTATTATCCTATAAAAGTGACCTTCTAAGGACGGGACCTATATTTTTTTTCATGAAGCGGGCTTTCAACCATTCCATTCAATGAACCCAGACGAGAATTGAACACGTGACCATTAAAGAGAGCGTACTAATCTCTCGGTCATTTTGAAGTCTTTCAGAATGTACATATTCCTAGTATATCCTGTTATGGTGGCCGAGAAAATTAAAAAAGATTGTCTCACAAAGATCCAAAAGTTTGTTGTGAAGAAGTGATAAAGAATACGGGGAGAGGTGGGGGAAAGGCAACCACTTCATGAAAAAAGTAGTGGTTAGCTCTTAAAATCCTAGAATCTGAATACCAGAGAAAGTTTTTTAATATGTAAATATCGATATTATCTTTATGCATCACGTAATTAATTATTTCGCTAGGCATAGTTAGATGACAATGAGTACTTGAAACATTTGGTTGAAAAGAGCTAACTAACTACCTAAATAACTCTACGGCTTATGGAACTCGCAATTTCATCGTCGCAGTAAGAAATGTTCGGCATTGGATTCTATCTTGGGCAACATCAAGCCAGTTTTCATCACGAACGCCTAATTCCCGAAGATCTCTTCTAATATTATCCTCCCAACGACGTCTCGGTCTTTCCAATGGTCTCCTTTCAACTGGCTTTCCAACCAGGATATAATATAATATTCATTTTCCCCCTATCCGCGCTACATGGCCTGTCCATCTTAGTCGTCTCGATTTCATTATTTTTGCATCTGGTGAATTGTACAGTCCGTGGAGTTCTTCATTAAGCAAACTCCTCCATTCTCCAATCATCTCGTCCCGTCTCGGCCCGTATTTCTTTCTCAAAACCTTATTTTCAAGCACACATGTTTTATGTTCATCTGCTAGGGTCGTACTCCAACTTTCGCAACAATAAAGTATTAACGGCAGAATAACAGTTCTGTATATTTTCAATTCCTTTGATATTAATCGCGATATTAGGAGTTTTGGACTGAATAGAAACATGCGTTCCCCGATACTAAGCGACTTTCTATTTCTTCCGTGACCTCATTTTTGCTTGTTACGTATGCTCCCAAGTATTTACATTTGTTTACTTTCTCTATGACCCCATTGCTAATTATTATGTTTTTACTTCCTTCCTTACTTGTGTTTCGGCTTGTTATGTATTTGATTTTACCTGTAGACTTATTCATCGCACGTTTCCACTAAGACATCGGTGTTGCTTTCTAGTGCGTCTATGTCGTCCCCTAGTAAATCTACATCATCCGCGTATACGAACAGTTGATTCAAACCATTCAATGATAATCCGTTTTTGTGCCCTTTAATTTTTTAAATCGTATATTCTAACGCAAAGTTAAACAGTAGTGGTGATAAGGAATCGCCTGGTTTCAATCCGTTGCGAATCTTGAAACTATCTGACATATTATTACCTATCCGTACTCTGCTTATGGGGTCGCTGATACACATCTTCACTAGTTGAACCATTTTTTTTTTTGGAATTAAAAATCGTATCAGGATGCTTTATAAATTTTCCCTTTTGATAGAATCATATGCTTCCTTAAAATCAAAATGAATAGCTGGTGAGCAGTCCAATTGTATTCCCATTTCTTCTCCAAAATTTGTCTCAAGGCGAAAATCTGGTTCAACGTGGATCTATTTCTTCTAAATCCACATTGGTGATCTCCAATTATTTCTTCTACTTATACACTTAGGGGCGATAACAGAATATTACTTAATACTTTGTAACAGGTTGGAAGTAACGAGATTCCGCGGTAATTATTACAGTCCGATTTTTCGCCTTTTTTGTAAATCTGAACTATTATTGAGATTTTCCATTCGCTTGGAAGCTCCATTTCATTCATTTCAGATCATTCCTAATCTTGACTGGTAACCTTTTCTTACCCCTTTGTATAGATCTCATATGTTATTTGTCTTGCCGTTTTCCTCTATCTTCTGAATCTTCTGCGTCATATATTCTCGCTTTTTTTTCTGAACCCGCGTGTGGCGTTTCGTTTCCAACAGTGTAGCCCACCGTCCCATTTGACACGAACTAATGTGGAACTATTGACATTTTGTGTGAATAGGTTGTCAGGTGTGTTCGTTCATTGTGTAAGTGAAACATAGGTGCCTGACGCGCTCGGCAATTACTCACATTGACTTTCAGGGTTTTTAGTGTGCAGAACATTGAATAATTTGTTATATTTAATTACTGGGGATACCTATATTATTTTTATAAAGAGGAATGTAAAGTAGATAACATATTTAACCATATGTGTAAGTAATAATGTGTATGCTTGCAATGGTTTATTGAACATTATCTGGTAGCCCGAATAGGTATGTAAACCTAGCCCGATGAACGTTAAATATACCTTCTATTCTTCGGAAAGGTAGACTTTTTCTGATGATATAGTTCTGCTCTAAACATTGAATAAGATTCCTGGTGCAGTGAAAGCCCTTCTTGCGCTTCCTACATCAGTGCAATTTGTTCATATGTGGTTTGGAACATACTGTATGCATGTTTTCACGGTTTGGGACATGGATTCCTGTAGCAGTGACATCCTTTAACTGCGGCTTCTGTGACGGACAAGTAATTCGCCCTTACATGATTATACCAAAATTTAGTGCAGTTGGATATACTTAAAGTAATTTTTATATTCCTTACGCATTGGTATCGTCGCATGAATGAAGAGACGCTTGAGGCAACGCCCGGCGTATGTCTGTGTCGGTGCTGGACAATTCTGCCCGTGAGAGCTGGCAACATTGCATCGTGCGATACAGCAGAAGAAATCCGCGCTGCACCCGGACGAAACGTGAAGCGTGTGTCAGCGACAAAAAATGTTATTGTACAAGTGTAATTACTTGGACATCGCGAAGTTATAGTGCAAAAGAATCAATAAATTCTAAGGATTTACAGGAACACGAAAGCAGGACGAAAAGCTTTGATAATTACCGCAAAGGAACGAGTAATGTATACCTCTTTTTGCTGGACGACTTGTATGCAGCACTGAAGGTAACTCTTTTCGTTTCTCTTAATTAGAGACAACCTGTTGGAATCTAATTACATATTTGCAGTGACTATTTGCAAGCTTCAGAAAGGATGATATATTTTATTGTGTCGAGTGAAATGACATCGGATTATGTGTAGCCTCGTTGCATCAGTTACATATCGTCAACAGTGCTCTTGAAAATAAAAAAGAAGTCACGTGATTAAACGCGGATTGTTGATGCTCGGAGCGCTATTGTTAACGTCGTCGTCGATCACCGATACGCGTTACTACCTTACCTTCGTTTAGATAATTTTTCTGTGGGCAATAACTAAAGAAATACAATTCAGCTAAATAAAGGATCCTATTATTCTTTTGGTATATTCAGTTTTGAGTCGTAGTAGTAATACGGTTTACTTGTGTTATGTTGTTGAATTACAAAATAGGGCAAATCTAGACAACATTATTCATCATTACAAACTCGAATGCATCATCAGAGTATGATATAAAGTAAGTCGTAACTTGCGAGCGTTCATCGAACTCCAAAAATAAATAAAAAATCAATCCAAACACAAGAATTGTAAGAAAAAAAAAGTTTTGTAAGGTACCTGAGCATTCAGTTCAAAACTCCCGTATTATAAAAAAGATACTAATAGCGTAAATTATGTAGTACTGTGATACAATAGAATTACTCGCGCGGAACAAGTACATTGAACTGAAGCAATATTAGAGAAAACCTAACTCGTAAAAGTAAAGGAAATATTATTAAAAAAAATTGTGATACAAGTCACATACAATTTCTTTAAACTATCAGGACGTCTTTTAAAGCGACATTTGAAATATACTATAATAATTCTTGATCAGTGCCTATCGGGTATAGGTCAACAAAGCACGTTCAGAGGTTAAAGTCGAATGTCGAGAAATTTAATTGTACTCCGTCAACTAATGTGAAGTACAACCTTGATACTTTGTTAATGGAAAATAAATATTGTTGTGCATGTTAAGTATAAAATATACTTCATCGGCCTTGAATGTTCATAAAGCACAGGTGTACGTAAACGTCGTAAGAGCGTAAGAAAAATATAGTTGCAGAATTGAGTAAAAATTGTGTAACGTTGGGCTCAACGCTTTACGGGTACCCGGCCGATAAACATTTTCATTAACGATAATCTCTTATAATTTATGTCAAAAGCATCAAACTTTATTCATTTGTGATCATCTCGTTATTAGTAGAGTGCATTATTGTGTATATTATTCTTGTTTTGACGCATTCAGACGCACTCAATTTTTGGTAAGATCATCACGTGCATACACAAGTAAACGCACATACAAAAGAATAATCGCGTGTGTGTCGTGTAATCAGGTCAAATATTAAATATATTCATTGCTTTGTAGTAACATATCTGCTTATTGGCATTTTTGTGTATGTTCTACCTTTTATACCGACGGAATACCAAAATACCGGAAAAAGTTCGATTTCTGAAAATAGTAATAAAGTATTCTAAATGGTGTAAAAAGTGTTAGTATTTATTGGAATACTGTAGAAAACATTTCTACTAAGCTATTTCGTGAAGTCTCACCAAAAGTGATACTTTTCAATGTTTTGGTCGGAGTCAGTAGAAGTGGTATGCTTATCCATGGATTTTTGAATCGGGGCTCCAAATACTAAAAACGTGGTTTTCCGCCTAAATACAGTGTTTTTCACCCATTTTCAAGTGTTTCAACGTTCGCCACGCACTGTGCGACCGTTTCCCGCCATTTTCACACATTCATCTATTTGCTGATTTTTGTGCGTTTTTACAGTATTTCGGGATTCAGGGGACCTATTATCGGTATTACCGTTCCACCAACCTCTGTCTCCGGAATTCACTGACTTACTAGTTTGGAAGTATTATACAGAACCCCAAGGGTGAGCAGTAGGATTGCCTTTGTCCTCGCTCGTTATCACGGAAGCTATATTATCCCGCGGCGCTCTTCTCAAGAGAAGTTGGACGTACACGTTTAATTACTGCCCGGTAAATTATTGTACGGTTTGGTACTCCGGGAGGAAGGAATTCTTCACTTACCAAGAGCCGTCATACTTCCTGCTATAGTGTAATCCGGGACAAATTGGGAACATCATTAGTATTTCCTATCGCCATCATCGTGCCAAAAACTCAGTGGACTACATTTTTTCGCATCGTAAAGAGTCAACATTGCGTTACCTAGCAACCGAAGCATACATGTTACATAGAGATTATGACATTTAGTGTTGCCAGCTAAGGTGTTGAAATGAACTGTGTTTTGTACAAGTGCAAGTGTTATTACTAATTCCTTGTGTGAACTGTTAGTTAATGACATATTGATGGTGATACGGAAGAAGACTCTGCACCATGTCCCAAAGTAGGGAGACATCTTCATGGAGAAAGAACGTCAGGCTGAAGTAAACTCCTCTTATGAGAGAACGTGGAAGCTGGAAGTAAATAACTTCTTGTTGGAAGACCGAGTGTACGAAACTTCATAGGCAAAGAACGATACTGTAATTTGAAAGAAATGACTGACCAGAAGAAGATAAAACCTCAAAGTCTGTATACAGGCACATCGCTTGATGGTTTACAGATTATGTGTATTGAGTTAGGGCCACGTCAAGCAGGATCATTGCTAAAAAAGATGCCAGGATTGTTTTGGCAGGCAGAAGAATATAGAAGTAATGGCGATGAAAAACAAAGTTATATATTTTACACGAGACATCTTAACTGTGTAAGTCAGATACGAAGAAGTAACGGATTTAAACGAGATGAGAGATATTTTTTGTCGAAGTTAGATGATGTCAAAACCAAGGCAGGATCACGTCACTTGGAACGTTTGACAAATTTTGGCGAGCAGATATGAATTGCTAAAAGACTCACAACTAAAGGGCAAAGTTACTATGATGCATGTTGATCGAGCAGAGGTTAGTCAAGAAATCATCAGTAATAGTACCCACCATCAGTCAGAATTACAACAGGTCATCATCGAGCTGAAAGAAAAAGTCAAAGAAATGGATGCACGTCTAGAAGAGAAAGATAGACAACTTTCAACAACAATACAACAATTGAAATCTGCGAAGGAAAACACGGAAGTAATGTCACACAATTTTATCCATTTTGCAGGAGCAGTATACTGAGCTGTTGCAATAACAAAATAAAGTGAAACATAAACTAATTGAGAAAGATGAAGATCTAGTTGAAAAGGAAAACCAATGGTCGATAGAGATAAAAGATCTAAGGGAAAATGCTCAGCTATTATCCGACAAATTAGTCAAAGAGATCGCTTGTTTGCGAAGCATGCATGATGAGGAGATAACCAGAGTTAATAAAGAGCACGTTGAGTACTTGGATCAAGTGACAAAAACGAAGGACGCAGAATACAATAAATTCTATAAAGATTATAAGATGCTCAAGATAATATTGAAAAACTCATTGCAGAAAAGACTGAATTGGAAAACCTTTTATCACAGGCGAACACTGAAACATCCAACGTCAAAGAAGACCTAGTTGTGGAAAAGAGCAAAACCCATAAACTTGAAAGGGAGCGCACCGAACTAGCGGAGAAATTTGTAAAAGTAATTAATCGCCTGGAAGAGGATAAAAAGAGAATAGAAGAACTGAACATTAAAGCTATCAATGAGTTATCGGAAGTTATGCAGTTGAAGTCGCAGTTACAATCGGACACCTTAGAGAAGCAACTTGCTATTGTAGGGTTGACAGAACGATGCAATGTTTTGGTGACCGAATTAGATGAAAGTAATTCAAACCTAGAGCGCATTTCACTAGAATATAATAATGTCATGCACATAAAGAAAGATAAAGATAAAATTATCTGCGAATTACAGACACAGCTGCAGGATATCCGGTTACGATACAAATTTGTGGCGGAAGTAAATGAAGAGGTTAGTATCGACAAAAAGAAGTAAGAAGCACAACTCCAGGTAGAAGAGCAACGAGCTAGAGAGTTAATGATCGATGTTAACAACAACAAACAACAGGCTATGGAAGCAGAAAGAACGATAATCCAATTAAGAAAGGAATTGGAGGAGAAGGAGAATGAATGTAAACACTCAAGGATGATTGGAGAAAGTGCCCATCTCAACGAAGAGAAAAATGAGCTAAAAGGGCGAAGAATGAAATCGTTACAAAATCAAGTGGATTCATCCCAAAATGAATTTTTATAAAAAATCGAGCCATCCCAAAAGGAATTTCAAGCACAGGAAAACGAACCTATAGTGGGAATAAGCGGCAAAAGATGTATGACTCTATCGTGCACACGGAAACAGTAATTGGATTATAAAATAAATAAAAAAATGTATATATAGCACATCAGTTTTAGTCGAGCACGATAATGGATAGTGTGGAAGAGTATGCTGATTTAGTACCATCCATAACCCAGCTCATCCTCGGTGAAAATGTGCAATGAATCAAGTTGTTCATCTTTGGTTGTAGAAGAATTGGATATTGATAAGACAGTCCATATGGTGAAAAGTTCGGTACAGCTATTCATATCGAAGAAGTGATAAGGATTGTAAGAAGTCTCAGTATGAAAGCTTACCCTGAAGAGAACAAAGTACCCCCGACTGCAGAAGACGAGTATGTGGTGCGATGTACTAGTTCATGCCAGAAGGAGTGAGGAAGAAAGCCGACGACGTACGTTTGAACATAACCGGCATGAATTGTGAGGAGGAGGAATAAAAGTTCGGAGAAGATTATCTAGAAAGAGCCACTGCATCGAGAAGAGTCTCGAGCAAAAGGTTGAAATGAGCGGAGTAGATTGCTGTCGCCTTTTCCCATTGCGAGGCTGGCCATCTGTTAGACACACTTCTCGTTGACGATTGTTTGTCTCCATCGTTCTATGTCCGAGGTCAGGAAAAGTCAGAACGCGTCGATAGTTATGTAGAACTGGTCATTGTCGATAATCTTAAACGTCACGCAGACAGTCCAGGGTTGACCACTCTAGAGATCATCAAAGATATGTAGCTGAAATTTTGGAAGAAGTAACTCCAACTTTGTTAGTCGTAAAAATAGCAGACGCAACGCAGTTCACCAATACACCATACAGCAACTACCAGAAAAGAGGAGTATAGTGTTGCATCCCAACTGTTAGAGGGAGTATAGTTGTGGTATCCGCTGAAGTTAGAAGAATCCGAGAAGTTGAAGCTATGCAATGAGAATTCTAAAATCTAGTGTTTGTGACTTTATTACGAGTTAAAAGATGGAAAATGTGCTTATGTACCTAATTAATATTGCTTGTCCAGGGTTAAGCCTATTCGAGCGCCTTATGTAACAGTCTAGCACACCGTCCCATTTGATACGAACTAATGTGGAACTATTGGCATTTTGTGTGAATAGGTTGTCAGGTGTGTTCGTTCATTGTGTAAGTGAAACATAGGTGCCTGACGCGCTCGGCAATTACTCACATTGACTTTCAGGGTTTTTAGTGTGCAGAACATTGAATAATTTGTTATATTTAATTACTGGGGATACCTATATTATTTTTATAAAGAGGAATGTAAAGTAGATAACATATTTAACCATATGTGTAAGTAATAATGTGTATGCTTGCAATGGTTTATTGAACATTATCTGATAGCTCGAACAGGTATGTAAACCTAGCCCGATGAACGTTAAATATACCTTCTATTCTTCGGAAAGGTAGACTTTTTCTTATGATATATTCCTGCTCTAAACATTGAGTAAGAATCCTGGTGCAGTGAAAGCCCTGCTTGCGCTTCCTACATCAGTGCAATTTTCTCATATGTGGTTTGGAACATACTGTATGTATGTTTTACGGTTTGGGCCATGGATTCCCGTAGCAGTGACATCCCTTAACTGCGGCTTCCTGCTATAGTGCAATCCGGGACAAATTGGGAACATAATAAGTATTTCCTATCACCATCATCGTGCCAAAAACTCAGTGGACTATATTCTTTCGCATCGTAAAGAGTCAACATTGCGTTACCTAGCAACCGAAGCAAACCTGTTACAACTTTAGTGGTTGGTATTTGCTTCTCTTTTATTACTTAGGCATCGTTGTCTTGCTTGTTTTCGTTCCTCATGAGCCCCTTAAGGTATTCTTCATCAAACCAAGGTTTTTTCTGTTGTTTCTTCTCATCCACACGTTCTTTCGCTGTGCTCTTAGCTGTTTCAGGAATTGGCTCCCACATCTTACTTACATCAATTTCATTATTAATATCATCATTATTTTTGCTCGAGTCGGCCAAGATTTCGAATCTATTTGAGAGTTCGATTTGATAGTCTGCTTTTACGCTTGAATTATCTAATCTTTTAACTTTGAATTTCAGTTGTTCTGATTCCTTGCTTTCTCTGTTTGCGATTCATAACTTTTCACTTACTTTTGTGATCACTAATTGATGGTCGGTGTTACCTTCCGCTCCTCTATACTATCTAACGTCCATTATGTTGGTGTGTCTTCGCATATCTACTAATACGTGATCGATCTGGTTGAGAGTTTTGCAGTCCGGAGATATCCGTGTATTTTTGTATGTTTTTGTGTTCAAAGTACGTGCTCTTTACCAGTAGGTTTTTTACGAGCGAAGATCACATTTGTTTATTGTTTTTCCCTGACAACATATTAATGTTAACAAAACACTTGCAACGTATAATTAATAACACGATATCAAGTGTCATTTTCCACTAAATGTCAATTTATATTATTGTTATCGTAACGAACAGCGCTGAAACAGTATTATAACTAGAAATAGAACTTTTTGATATTATTGAAATCTTGTTTTGTAGCATTCAATTAAGTATTTTCTTTTAACTTGAACATATTCATAACAGAATCTCAGAGAGAAGACATGTTTTGAATAAAAATTAGTAAAAGTAGCAAAGAAGTACAGTTTAAAAACCTTAAATGCCACTGCTATACTTTGTGTGCGCTAAGGTGTTAAGTTACACGGTCTTCCTGCAAGATATATTGGTGCACGGAATATCACCACGCTACATTGCACTCTACTTTCTACTTTCAAGCTCTACTTTCTACTTCAAAATCTCTACTTTCAAGCTTAAGTATACAACTCGCAGTTGAGCATATGTCGCTTATAATTTCATCATGCAAATTTACGTGGGAACCATTTATCTTACTATTAAGGAAAAACAGCGAAAAAAAGATTCGAGTTCGAAATTTTGTTTACGTTATTATCAGTTTTCGTATTGACTTCACATCTCAATATTTTGTAATTCATTAATATCTTTTGCGCCCTTCCACGAGAAAAATGTTCCTCATTTAATTTCACTTGACTGTTTGACTGTTTGTCCGTCTGTCACACAGGTTACCTCTTCATCCAAAGCGAGTACAGAAAAACTTATTTGAAAATTGAATTTATTGTGTCGTTTTTAATCTTGTGACTAAAACTGGGAGATCATTTTCAATAACTTACTCTTCTTCATTTTAAGAACTCACGCTAGTTTCACTATACATACTTCAGAAGGTTGTCATTGAGTCTGCCCTAATTTGATACTAAAACATGTTTGTGTTTGAATAAACTTGTTCTCCAAGTTTCGTCTTCAGGACGTCATCTTCTGATAGAAAGTAATATCAAACTACCATCTGTTGATCTTACCCAGAGACCTTGCCTCTGAGAAGTACACCCAACAGTAATTTGAACCATGATTTTTGGAAAAGCCTGTCTATTGCGAAAGTAATTTCCTCTCCTTTGTAAATATCTTTTCTTTTCTAAGGTAAAAGCGAACAATTGAAGACGAAAAAGTATGTCTACGAAAAGATAAGGAATAAGAAAAACGGGGAGAAAACTACCATGAGTAAATATCTTTTGTTGAAGAACAACGAATACAAAAGATTAGGCGAGGGAACAGAGCTAAGAGACATACATGACATCAGTGTTATTGACATTGAAAACAACTAAGTCCAAGGTAGACAATCGGGAACAAGAAAGACAGATCTCTCTCTCTCTCTCTTTGTGAAAAGAATAAAGATGTCTTGAAATTCTTAGAAGGTAACATCATGCAGCTACAGAGCAAATATAAAATTTCATTCACCAACGAACACAAACAAATTCCACAAAAAATTTTGATTCAATCTCATGTTCAAATTTAACTTTCGTGTTTTTTTTTAAAGAAAAGCGAAAAAAAGGAGAAAAGGTTTTGCTCGCAAAGTCAAGAAAAGTTTGAAGGTTACTTCAAAGTCAGAAAGATAAGAAAACAAGAAAGTAGAACAAAGAATTAAAAAGAACTATCTTGAGATTGAACTTTCTCCAAGAAACTTTTAAAAAACTAAAGAAAATTCTTCAAGAATGCAAGTTAAATCTGGATTTAACTGCATTTCAGTGCCGGATAATACTAAAAGTACTACAAAATTTTCAATATAATTTTATTATCTGGATACATAAATAATATTTTCACATTAAATCTTATTTTGCAATAACACATCACAGTACACTGCACAATAGGGTCACCCTTATTCAGTCATTGTGTAGCTCTCTCTAATTCAGTGCTTTTCTAATTCAGTCTAATTCACATAACATTAGGTTACCACTTTTAGTACAACCAGGCAACATTAAAAACAATTTACATAATAAATTCGTTTTCATATAAAAGATTTGGATTCTTCATACAAGAGACACATTTTCATTTTTACTTTCACTAGCACTTATTCATTTTCAGTTCTTTTACTTTCTATAGATATGCAGTACAGTCAATAAGTTCCGAGAAAACGTGTGTGAATGTCATATGTGTATTGTGTACTGCTGATGGAATACCCTAAGGGTGGGGAACGCATGCTGGGTAGAACAGCGTGGAGGCAGACCCGTGTATGCTTTACAAGGAATGATTCAGTATGAAAGAGTTCACCTATAACGGCAGACGTGCTTTCACAGTTTCACAGCATTCAACGTGAAAAACCATAGTCGCCATAAACATATTACAGTTGAAACAACGTAACGTAAAGTTGTGTGTCCAATTTTACAAGAAAAGAGCAGAAACAGTTCGGATGATGCGACAAGTGTATCAATCGCAATGCATGTCACATCACAAGCACGCATCTAGGACTGGTAACAAGAATTTAAACATGAGTGTGTGAGTAGAATT